>APFE030839820.1:0-16796 GCA_000404065.3 Pinus taeda
GGTTGATGAAATGGCATCTTTGCACAAAAATGAGGCTTGGGATCTGGTGGAGTTGCTAGCTAGAAGGAAACCCATTGGCAACAAATGGGTGTTCAAAAAGAAGACAAGTGCACAAGGAAGAGTGGAGAAATGCAAAGCTCGATTGGTAGCAAAAGGTTATTCTCCAGGTGCCAAGAATTGATTTTGGTGATATTGTTTCTCCCGTTGCCAAGGTAACTTCTATTGGATTACTTTTATTTGTTACTACTACTTTTCATTTTGAGGTAGAATAGATGGATGTGAAGACAACATTTCTTCCCAGGGATTTGGAAGAGGAAACTACATGAAGCAACCTAAAGGATTTGCAGTGAAAGGTAAGAAAGAACTGGTATGCAAGTTAAAGAAGTCTCTATATGGGTTAAAACAGTCACCAAGGATGTGGTATCAGAAATTTGATACATTTATATGGGGACTTGGCTTCACCACAAGAAAATAAGATCATTGTGTATATTTTAAACTAATTGGTGACGGTGTTATTTATTTGGTCTTGTATGTGGATGATATGTTGCTAGTTGGAAATGACAAAGAAATTATCTAGGATTTGAAGACCCAATTGTCCTCAAAATTCGGCATGAAATATCTTGGTGCTGCAAACTATATTTTGGGCATGGAAATTAAAAGAGATCAGGAAAAGAGGAAGCTCTGTTTAAACTAGAGGAAAAATGCCGAGATAATACTACAGAGGTTTAATATGCAGGATAGTAAACCAGTGAAGGTTCCTATTCCTGTAGCTGTGAGGTTATTTGCTGAACAATGTCCCAAGACACAAGAAGAGTAAGAGGACATGTCCTGTGTTCCATATGAAAGTGCAGTTGGTAGCCTGATGTATGCAATGGTCTGTACTAGACCATACATTGCACATGCACTGGGACTATTGAGCAGGTTTATGTCAAAACCAAGAAAGGAGCATTGGATAGTAGTGAAGCGGGTTTTCAGGTACTTGAGTGGCACTAGTGATTATTCTTTGTGCTACCAACGAAGACCTGGATTGCACAGAATGTTGGATATTCGTGGATTTGTTGATTTATACTAGGCAGGAGATCTACATCAGAGATGATCTACAAGTGGGTATGTGTTAAACCTATTTGGAGGTGTAGTCAGCGAGATAAGTAAGAAACAATTTGTAGTGGCACTATCAACTACAGAGGCAGAATACATGGAAGCAAATCATACAAGCAAAGAAGTATTTTAGTTACAGAGATTATGTTCAGGTATGGGGTTAGTACAAGAATTTATAAGGATAGACTGTGACAACCAAAGTGCAATTTTCTTGGCAAAGAACCTTGCATATGATTCAAAGACAAAGCACATTGATGTTCAGTATCACTTTGTGAGGGATATGATAGAAGGCAAAAAGGTGTTTCTCATAAAGGTGGAGACTTTGAATAATACTGCAGATGCATTGACAAAATCCATGAGCTCTGAGAAGTTCTCTTAGTGTAGAGAGACAATGGGCATTTCAGGGTTGGGAAAATGACTAAGCTCTCTTGTGGCAACCTATGGAAAGAAAAGAACAAGTGGGAAAATGTTGGGTTATGTTATATTCTTTCCACGTAGTTAACAAGGGGATTAAAGGGCACCCATAACCCCACTTTATGGTTTTGGCCCCTATGTTAGGTTGGGTGGACCCACCTATGGTTTTATGCATGATTTTCAGACATGTTTTTTGGATGCAATGGTTTTTGGTACACGATATTGAACGCGATGGTTTTCAGTCCATGGTATTGGACACAATGGTTTTCAGTCCATGGTATTGGATGCTTCGGCATGTATAAATATGTATTGTAACAATGAAAGGAACATAATGAAAAATTAAGTTGGTAGTCTTGGTTTTTGGATCCAGGGGAAAATCTCTATGTATATGTGTTTTATGTGTTATGCTCTTGCATTGTTTATTTTTTGTGTTTTAGAATTCATATGCAGGTAATTTCTATATGGTGTTAAAACCTACGCTCCATGGATCGACGACTCACAATCCTTTTTAGCCCCCCTTCTCCATCCTAGCTTTACCACCAAGGGGGGTCCAAAAGGATGGTTTTACCCTACCATTCCCATGCTAATTGTCTTCCCCACTGTGTTTCGTACCCCCCCCCACCATACTGCCTACCACTCCAACCCGCGTTCGAAAATTTCTTACCACCTTCCTTCTTACCACTCTCCTTTCCCACCATACTTCCCACACACTCTATTTATGTCACCCTCCATTCCCCTACTACCATGTCATTCCCCCATCCACGTCATTCACCTGTCTCATGATTAGTTGAAACTATGTTTTTTCCTATACACCACATTTAATTCAAACATGGTTTCCAAACCAATGAGGACGAATTTTCATAAACATAAATATATTTTTGCTACCAACATCCTCATGTACAAAAACCTCTCTTAGTTTTCTAACAAATATTATGGTTTGGGATATATAAATGAAGCTTTGTAGGCATATTTTCCCCAAATTTCCATGTTTAGTTATACTTTTGCAGAACATATTGTGGCCAATCCGAGATAAATCTTGTGAAACTGGAGGAGGTTTATGTTCCGAAGATTCCAAAATAGAATAACCTACTTTATATTTTACACAACTATTATAGAATGAGAGATACATATACATATTTACAAACTATTGTTCAGACTATGCAAAGTCTTGTTTTAGTCACCCTTTTGTAGATAATATTGGGAACATCTAGAGCTGGAGTTTTGGAATCTGAGAGAGGTTTATCACAAAAAGATATTTCTAAATTATAACCTCTCTCACTTTTTACACAGCTATCTCGTATTGAGATATAAAAGGGTTGACTAGACCCTATTTTCCCAAATTTCAAGAGGAAAATGCTCAAACATAGCTAGCCATCTCATCAACTAAGAATTGCAATCAAATTTGAATTTCGCTTCTTTGTCAACATAAATCCATAATGATAGTGCCTAGTAGATGCATTAGTTTTGAATGTCCTACTTTTCGTTTCTATTTGTGTAAAATAGTTTAGGATATTTGTAAAAATACCTTGAGATTTTTATCAAGATATTTTTGTTTAGAATTTGTATAAATACTTCCTCATTGTACGTGTCAAGCGGAATGAGTTATACTTGCGGACAAATCTAACCTTCCTAGGAGTCTAAGACTCTCTAATGACAAACAAACCAAATAAGAGCTATCCTTCTCTAGATACACATCATTTTACAAGAAATCAAATGTTCTCGATCTTACCTTAGGTCCAATGCTTGTTGTAGTAGTCCAGTCTTGTTGATCCAGATGAGCTCCTCCTTCACCTTCAGACCTGCATACACTAACAAAGCAAACGATTACATAGCATCGGAATATTCATTATAAAACAAAGCATACCTATCATACTGACCAAAGAATACATGAAATAATTCATTAACAAATCATTGAGAAGAATGGACTTATTTGTATTAAATAATCAAAGGAACCATTACAACCTGAGCCTTGGTGTTGTGCAAGCTCCTCCCAGGGTCCAGCAAGAGATTTCCTCTACTTTGACAAGCTCACCCACTCCCACTATGGCAACAAGGAAGGATAGTGATCTCTCCTCACAAGTCAACAAATGGAAGTTCTAATTCCAGCAGCATTTACCCTATAGAATGTTCAGCTTTCAACCTCTCCTCCTTTGGCCCAATGCCTGTATTTATAGTATTCTAGAAGAGGTTATTCAGTTCCAACATCAATGGGATACTCCCTCTTTTGGATGGGGTAGCTCCTCTCTTGATGGGATAAGCTCCTCTATCATAGGGGTGCATGAACCATCTGGAGGCGCTCAATACACGTCAAGAACTCTTCTAGAAGGCTCTAGAAGTGACCACAAGTAACTTTTTAAAGATGAAACTTGCGCCTTTTGACCTTTACAGGGGTACGCACCCTAGCTTTAGCATACAGAGCGTATAAATACGCAAGTATAGTATATTTGGGATGCGTACACGCAGGCAAGGTAGAGAGAACCTGCGTACCCAGAGATAAACATGTTTTCAAGTGACTTTCTCTCTCTTTGAAGTTTTGACATGAAGAGCAAAGGTATGGGGCTTGACAAAGAGGACAATGTGGCTATTGATGAGACCACATAAACTGCAGATAGTCAGGCTGACAAATTTCAGTGTAATACCATCCTTGGCTCAAAGAGGGCTCTCTTTGTATATTTTGAAATTTGATTTTTCTTTCCCATGTTTTAATATTTTAGTCTAGCTATATAGATAAAAGATTGATTAATTTATTGATTGTTTGGTTAGTTGGGACAAATCTTGTTTAAACCTTTTCCATTGGGCTATGGAATCAAAAGCTATATTGTACCACCAAATTTTTTAGAGCATTCACAAGGCTAGCTAACTATATCTATTAGATCTTAAAGCACAATAAAGAATGGAATGACAAAATATTGAAATCAGTAATGGTTAAAATGCCATTACGTATCTCTTTACCAGACCTCAGAGGAAAACACATATATAGTAAACAGAGACAAAAATAATGTGCTCCAACAGCATATCTTACTCTAAAAAATGTATTTTACAATAAGATTTGAAGGATGCACAATGAAGGAAACAACGAAACATTTAGCAGAGAAAGAAAAACATCACCAGATAAAAATAGCTTAAGTATCTTGCAAATGGTCTTTATTATCAATGCTCCAGCTCCAAAAATTACAGTGCTCCAAAAGAAAAAAAATTCAATTACTCGGGTCCAACCCATAATACTTCCAATGCATGAATTATTTAACTAAAATCTACAAAACTATCGTATACACTTGGAAATATGTTATTAATTACAAAGAAACTAAAATTTGACTAGTGTGACCACGAAGTGGCCATGATGAGACAACTTCGACATCTGGCCCCTTTTTTTTTTAATGCCATTGTTGGGTAATCAAGTCTACTGTAGTGGCTGATTTTGTTGTTCTTTAACAAATTGTGTTGGCTTTTCTGACTCGCCTTCTATGTTGAATTTGCTTCTGTTTAACTCTTCAATATTGCTTGTCGTGTTCTTCCTCATAGTCACATACTCTGCTCCATTCTTCTTCATATGGGATTTTAACCCTCATTAACCTGCAATATATCATGTATGTTTCTGTGTGCCGCACAAAAGTGGGCTTCACTATGAAAACGTGTTTCAATTCATGTTCAATGAAAATTGGATTGTGGATAGCATTCAACATTGATTTTCCTATCATGCTACCTCTGATATTGAAGAGATTGACAACATCCTTTACAATGACTTTTAGCCTCTTGACATAATCTTCTTTGGTCATGAGTTTATCATTAATGAAAAGCAAGGAAGGGAGACCTTTCCATGTCAAAGGTTCAATTCTTTTGAAAAAAAAATTACTGTCAGCTCCAAATTCTGACATTTCTCCTCAAGCTATACAATCCAGTCCTTTTTTGGCAATACCTTCTTCACCTATAGGATAGTTTTTTTTTTGTCTGCTACTCCCAGTTGTTCTAGCTCATACCTGTTCTCCAAGGACTTAATTATGTTATATTTTGATTGAGACGAGATTGGAAATTTGATAAAGCCACTTGCATTTTAAACATACTCATAGAGGTAATTGTTAGAGTGGAGGAGATCATCTCACCTGTTTGTTTATGCATTTCTAGTAGACCAATAGGATGAACATTTCTGGCATCAAACTTAAAGGAAGCTTCTTTATAATCAGCTAGAGTTTTAGGTTCTATTGTTTGTGCCTCAGGGAATGCCATATGCATTTTCCCTTTCTCTGAATCGAAAGCTAAGAGAAGCCTGCCTTGGGAAGTAGAAATTTGCTTCCAGAACTAAGCATAAGTACTCTTTTTCAACATTTCGTTTATGATCTTTATCTCTTTGAAAGTATCAAAAATGGTCTCCTCCTTTTCTCCTATTACATTGGTAGATGTGGGAATTTGAAGAGATTGTTGCCTTTCTGAGATAGGAGTTGTAGGAAACGATTGACCTCCCGCTGGAGATGAACAAGGAATATCACTGAGGTTGATAATTTTTTGTTGTGGTGATTCTTTACCTAGGTCCATGTCCATACGCATTCTTGCCCTTTTCCTAAATTTCATCTTGAACTCCTTTATAGAAGTATTAGTCCCTAGTGATTGATCTTCTCTCTGTCTTTTTCGAGTTGTTTATTTTAACTATTCCTTGCCCTTTTCTGGTCTGTCCTCTGTACTCTACCTTTATTGCTGCCTAGGATTCTGTGCACTTAAAGAAGATAGTATATGCTCCTCAGCCTCTTGCAAGGTTTCAGGCATCCACTCTGTCTGGTTCAAGAATTTTTCTATTTCAGGCCTTTGAGTGTGAATATAAGGTGTTGATCTTTTTTTCACCCTTTTCTTGGAGACGATACCCCATGGGTCATAGGACCATGCGAAGATGTGGGTTAAGTTCATTTCTTTCAACTTATTATTAGCCTCCTCAACTTCTACCCTATTGTTGAAAATAAAAGGACCAATCTGGGATTTGATCCTGGATTGAGATTTTTTCTTTGTTGCTACAAAATGTACTTCATCTACATTGATCATCTACCTGATATACTCTAGTGCAAAGATCCCCATGGGGAGGAACTTTGGCAGCTTGTAAGACACCAATTCACATCCATATATCTTTAATTCTATGTAATTTTCGTAAAAATACCAATCTCCTTTCTTAGCTTGGTCGGTCAGTTGCATAATTATTTTGATTTCTTCGTTGATTCTGAGTTTTGTTGTACCACTAAGGAGGCTCATAGCTAGATGGACAAACATCTCTATGAATGTTTTGTATGTGAAGTCCCTTTTATCCTTCATCACCAAGGTTGTCCAGAAGATGATAGATTGAGGTTCACCTCCTTCATTTAGCTTGCTCATCACCAACTGAAACTTGTATGCCTGAAAATAAACAAACGTAGAACCAGTACTACCTAATACTAAAACACTTCTTCTATAGTAAAATTTATGAATTTTTCATGGATAGCATCTGCCAAGAATTGACTAAAGTTAAACAAGATAGAGAATTTGACTTTGAAGACAATATGGACAGGAAACCTATTATGGCCTCATCAAGCCACTAATTTGAATAATACCCTAGCAGATATGAAAGCACAGTGACTATATGCATGGTTCTATCAGGGAAAGCAAAGGATGCATATGGAGGATATTTTCTAGGCAGAGGGGTCTAGTCAATCATGAATAGTTCTAGGATTTTAGCTCCTTTAACAAATTCCAACTTCTGGTACATTTCACTGAGGATTTCATGGGAAAAAGGAGTGGTTTCTTCAATGATAGGAGCTTGGAGCATCTGCATTATGGATTTAACATCAATGGTGAACAATAATTCTCTTGCGGGGTCTGTTACTACTCTTTGTTGTGGGATATAGCATGACTATCATTTTCTGCTCAATTATGCACAGCTAAGGGTCTTGGGAAAAATTTAGGAAGGCAGATTTGTATCCCAGAGTCCTACATCATCCATTTCATCGACGAATTTGTCCTCCCACCAACAGTAGATGTCGAAGAGATCAAATTCTGACATTGTCTCATGTATCTTGAAGTCTCTATCTGCAAGTGAAATATGGTCCAAGTCCACTGGTGGGTGCACCATTGGATTGAACAGCTCATGTTCTTTCTTCTGCGGTGACATGGCTATCTTCTAGAGATTTTAATCCCAAACTCTTTGGATTTGTAAGTGAAATGAAATTAGGAAAAGGAATGAGAAGAAGAGGGAACTAAGAGAGGGAAAACGGAAAGGGAATGAGAAAAAAACATGATTCAAGAAGGGGAATTCCTGCTAAATGTAGATAAATGCATCTTTCTACTATTGAGTTGATAAGTCACTGTGTTAACTGCTTCTCTGTGTATGTCTTAGAACATTTTCACTTCACCTGTAAGCAAAGATGACATATCAAAACTTTTTAAATCGGTGAGAGATGGTGCATTTGTGATTTTCACAGAGTTCTCATTGAAGTGGCATGAAGTGGCACAGGTCTTTTGGCTAACAGTTTAGTAAATTGAATGTGCAACGGGTATAGTGCAGGAATGGAGGTGATAGGTGGACGGGACAGAATGGTGTCGTGCAGTGGCAGCAGTGGTGAATGGTCATGACATATGGGTGGTTTGTTTGATAGTAGAAACCACTTTGCGAAGGGCCCACTGAGTGGTATGTGGAATCAATGGGGGTGGGTGAAAAATTATGTGAGCTCGACATGTAGGCGAAGGAAAACCACTATTTTCAAACCCCCATCCCCTGACATTAACATTCATAGGGTGAGTGTTACACAACATTTTGTTACTGTCCCTATACTCCTCGTTCCATGATCTTGGAGGACCTCTATAGTGAATCCTACATGCTTTCCCTTTATGAAGAAACTCCTATTGTGTCCCTCTTCATGGGCAGAACAATTCCATTCTGCATCATTTTCCAAAAATCTTATGTTTTTCCTAGTTTACAAGACCGACACTAATGACCTGTGTCCTCCCCGCACCAATATGTAGGGATTATAACTGTCCCTAGCACCAACCAGAGAGACTGAGCCATTTTCCAGTCCTGCCGATCCTCTTTTGGAAAATTTTTAAATAAGGATCTGATGCTTCCAGCTTTAGAAGCTTTGTAACATAATTTTGGTAAATGGTTAGGCCGAATGGACGAGGAGGTCATTTTGGGATCCTTTCTCCTATTAGGATGGAACTACCTCAAGAGATAAGACCTTCTCCAATGAGAAGAGGAACCATCTAGTTCTAATTAGGCTCTAGTTGAAGTTTTGATTGTGGAGTAATCAACAAGTTATTCATAGTTGTAGCTCTCTAGTTGTGTGTGAGGGAGAAGTGTGAATTTGGTTTAGTGTGAACACTAAAGGGAAGAGCCTTAAAAATACCATTGTTGAGGCCATCATGGAATGCTAACAGAAGTGTGTGGGAACCTAGAATTGTCGGAAGAGAACATCAACGTCAAGACAATGGTTTTAATCTCTTATTGATTTAATATATATGCAACTATCAATTGATATCCTACATAATATGTCATCTCAGATTTTTATGGCTTAATGTTTCTTGACTTGTCAAGTAGGTTGAATACAATTGTTCCATTATCACTATTGTTGTTTGTTGTTGTTTACTTTTTTCAAGTGCTCAAAGAAGGAAATGGGAGATAGCTGCAGTGAGGAAACAAGGTCATCACCAAATGGGATATGCGTAATAAGAGGTAGGCCCTCTTAATTGGTTCTAACCTAAGAAAATCTTCCATAGAATGTCTTGTTTGTGGCTAGACCCACTCTCTGGCTAGAGGAATTGTTTGTATCCCCACTTAGAATTTTACTTCACCACAAATTGGAAACGCCACTGGGGACACCAATCCTTCTGTTTTTTTGCTTTAAATTTCATGGTTTCGTGTGAACTTTTATAGATTCTCCATTTCCATTTAGTCATATCTGATTTGATTTGTTTACTCCTCTAGGTCTAAAATTCACAGTAGCAAGTCTGGTCTCAGCCTTTGAAAATTTTTATTTTTTTCTTTTCATCGTCGCTCAATGCTCTTATTGCGCTGACAGTGACACTGACCAACACGATATGCTCAGAAACAGTCACACCGACCCCCTTCTGGCACTTGTTGTCAGTTATGCAGTCACGTCGATGCCTGTAAGTGAAGATTAGGGTTCACCCCAGATCTTGCCAATGTGTCTTGCTCTCTTGATTTCTACCTTATGGCTCATTTAGACTGTGTTCTCCATAACTGGAAAGCTACATTTTGCTTAGTTTATTTGCTTGTTGACTTGCCTTCTTTTTACTTTATTTCTTGATTCTATGAATGGTTTGTGGCCCTTGGGCATCTAGGTTGTCATCCATTCAGCGGATTGTGAACTCAGTGAGTCAAGTTATTGGTGAATTTACTCCTTGCATTTTGATTGCATTCCTTTTTATGGCTTTGGTATCAATTACACAAGTTTGAAAAGTTTTGTTTGCTTGTCTAAACATCTCTTTTCTGACATAGATCACATTTCTTGTCTTGTTTTTGGTAGAGCCATGGCATCATTAGTTTGAAAGAGATTCTATTTTTTTGTTTTTCATTTGCTTGAGAATCAACTATCTCGAAAACTTTTTCATTGAAGTTTTTTATGAGAAATTCATTTTTTCATTTCATGAAAATTACATAACTCTGGTTGTTGCATCGATATGTTACGTTATTTAGTATCATCGAAGACTAAGAGTTGTATTTTCATTTGAAAAAGAAAAAGAATTCTCTTTACTTTTGAAAGGACTGTTTGGAGTATACTTGTTAGGAAACTAGGAATTGGAAAGAGTTTTTTCATTAGTTTATTTTTTCAAAAAGTAAAGTAGTGAAAAGATCATTTTTGCTTTCAATTTCTTGGTTGTTTTCATTTTATTGTGTTTTCTACCCTCTCTAGTGTAGACAATTCATATAATTGAAATGGTCTCGTCTCATTTAGCTACATTTAGAACTTTTCGAGTCACATCGCTAAGGCCTAAAAACCGAGACATAATTCAAGATAAGCTTTAAAATGAACTCAATTAACCTAACGCGTGTTTGAAACTTAACGATCACATCTAGAAGGTCAAGGCTAGAGACGTGTTTTGACATCTTTAAACCTAGCATTTGTCATTAGCTTCGACACTAGACAACACTAGTACAGACTTGTGCTCCCAATATCATCGAGTATATAAAGGGAGACCCCTCTAGACTGCAATCCTTTATCCATAGTAAACTGAGTCTACCACCTTGCAAACGTGACACACCAAACACAACATTCGGGGATATCACATGCTCGTACTTCAATCGATATTTCCACCTAATTATGTGACTTTAGCACAATTAGTGTTAGGTACACCTAGTGCCTAATCACTTTATCACAACCCTGTTTGGGCACATGGTGCTATGCCTACCATAGGTCCATTCATTTAGAACCCAACCTCCCAAAAGATGATGATTTATGCAATTACCTCAGTCCTGGTGCAACCCACGATTCCAAACCCTATTGTCTCATCCATCCAAGTCACCCGTCAAGTTCAACCAATAGTTTCGAGTCATGTTGCTGTCAGTTCTTCGACCCCTCTAGTAAGTGGACAAGTTGTACCACTACCTGGGGGGAAGAATCTGAGTGTTTCTATGGTGTCATGCACAACCAATGTGAGTAGCTCACAACCTCACATGGTTGGGATGAACCAGCCTTCTTCTAGTGCTCTTCAAAAACGTGTTGGTCCTGTTGGATCAAGCAATGTCTAGTACCAACACGTACAAAATCTCGTTGGTCCATCTGCGTCAAGCAATTTCCCATATCAGCAGCCCTATGAAGCTCAAGTTTAGTACCAAGCACCTTATGTTCCATATGGTTCCCAAGGAATGGTCAATTCGCCTTACGCCCTTCAGCCTAGACAGTATATTTAGCCTAGTTCGTCCACTTTTCCGGGTGGCTATGGCCAGATACAGTTCGGAAATTTTCAAGGTCTTAATCCAAGAACTGTTCAAGTACCCTTGTAGTGGAAAGGAAAACCTATGTAGTAACAAGGGAAACCTTTCTTGCATCAAGGCCCATCCGCGTAGAAGCAAGGGTAGATGATGTCGTAGCAAGCACAACTGCAACAACTGCAAGGGAAACCTTCACAACTATTGTAGCAAACAATGCAGTCACGGATGCAATATGCTCAGAAAACCTCCCAGCCTATGGCCTCCCAATGCCAACATCTGCAGCTGCAAGGACAACATTTATGTCCGCAAGGTCAACCTTTTCAGTAGCAAAGCCAACTCAGGTAGAAGCAACCCTTATATACATATCAAGAGGGTCAACCCTTGCAAGGACAAGGTCAGGGTCAAGTCCTATAGCAACAGGACCAAAATCCTAATTTCCAAGGGCAACAGGTTCATAATCCTTTTGTCCAAGGGAAGCAAGTCCAAAATCCCTATGTCCATGGACAGCAAGTGCAGAATCCTTATGTCCAAGGGCAACATGTCCAAAATCCTCTTATTTAGGAGTAGCAAGTTCGAAACCCGTATGTTTAGGGACAACAGGTGTAGTATCCATATGTCCATCAGCAACTTATGGTTGGACAATTTCAAGGCTTTCAAGGTCAATATCCTCCCTATGGGCAAGGTAACCTACAATGGGGGTAAAATCAAATGCCTTATGGACAAAACCCTTCACTATGGGGCTAGAATCCTTACCAACAGGGATGAGATCCTCCGATTGGACCCACTTATCGACCTCCAATGCCTTTCAATATTCAATTTTCATTTTTGGCTACACTAGAGTTGCTAGATGTGTCTTGACTCACGAATGATCCAATTATTCATTCTCCATATTAGCCTCCGGTCTTGTCCAACATCTTAAGTGATTATCTGAAGTTCAATGGGGAAGCAAAAGAAGATCCTCAAACCCATATGATGACATATCACCTCTAGTGCTCTTCGAATTCCTACGTTTATGATTCTATTTGTCTCTGTCTTTTCCAATGAGCCCTTACAGGTGTTGCAACCAAGTGGTACATTGAGCTCCCTCGCAGTACTTATCGTGACTTCAACTCTTTAGCCATGGCTTTCCTCACGCACTTCCAGTTGCCAGTTCGCTATGCAACTTGCACCTATTTGCTTACATCGCTCAAACAAGATACTACGACACACATCTCCGATCACATACATGAATGGAGACGTAGACATCACCTAATCAAATTCGAGATTGTTGATCATTTGTTAACCAAATGGTTTACCAAGTCATTCATCGCCCCAATTTCTCGTGATATAGCTATGGGTGGATTTATTACCAAAGAAAAAAAAATAGCTCATCCCCAGTGCTTAGATATCATTTATTCTCAGTCTGGCACTTTGTGTGAGTTGTTACCCATTGCTTTAAGGCCATCATAGAATCCAATGGAATTGAATTCATCGGCTACACCTCATGTTAATGGAGTAATTGGTTTAGTGTCCTAGATGCCTTTGAAATATTCTTCCAAACAAAAGTCGGTCTCAAACATTGCTTCCAATAGTCCCTCCTAGAATTCACCTAGCCCTGGTAAAACCTCAGAGGTCCATATTATTCAGTCTACCACAACAGAAAAATCTTCAGAAGGTAAGAAGAAAGGAAAAGGCAAGGATAAAGATGATGCCCCAAACAAGAGTCCTCCCAAGTCGTCTGCTATTGATTCTTCATAACGAAAGCCTAAGTATCTGTGCCTCGTTTGTGAGGAGGATCACTATACTAAGGATTGTCCCCAATGGTTCTAAGTTAGTCATTTTCTCAAAGGGACCCCAGCTATCTTGAAAGAGTCATTTCCATCTCAACATAATCAAATGGTAGACCAACCCCAATTGTCTACTTCCTCAAATTCACAAGTGTTCATGATGGGTAGGCCTATTAATGTGGCTACTAGATCAAAATATTACTAAACTCCTGCTCCGAAAGCTGGGAAAGAGAAAGAGGCTACCCCTTCTTCTTCTACCCCATCTAGTTCTGACCCTCTTCATATCGAGTACCCTAACCCTAATTCTGCCATTTGACCACATTCTCGAGGTGTGCTAAGGAAGTCCTCATATAATCCCAATGCTCGAGTTGCTTAGCACTATAATATTGTTGAGGATTTGCCTCAGGTGCCATTAGCTATGTCTGCTCTCAAGGTACTTGAAAGCTGTCTATCTCAGTGGAAATCATTATTGTCATCCATTGGAGGTATTGGTCCTACTAATTCTAATTTGATATGTTTTGAACTAGAGAACCACTTTCTGGTAAAACCATTCATAAGACTGTCATCGATGAAGGTGCTTCTACGTGCATCATTTCAGTCATTAGCTGGAAGGAAATTGGTTCTCCTACTTTGAACTAGTCCCCTAACACATTGAAATCTTTCGAAGGGTGTGATTCCTGACCATTTGGTGTCTTACCCAACCTTGCCATTACTTTGCAAGGAAAGATAGTACACGTCGAGCTGGAGATTGTTGATGCTAATCTCAATTATAATCTTCTACTCAAATGGAACTAGACCCATGCCATGCATGTTGTAGCCTCCTTCCTGTTCCACATGATTCATTTTCCCCATCAGGGGAAGATCGTCATAGTCAACCAATTGTCCTTCTTTGCCTCTTCTTCTTCATATGGCAACTTTCTGTATGTCAAGCACACTAGTGCTCCTTATGAGAGTGTGGGGGCACGACCTTTTAAAGATATTTCCTTGATGGGAATTTTTCCACTCCAACCTCCTCATGTTGCCTCTGTCAACATGATCTCGGTCAAATCTAATCCTTGGGTTGGGGCGAGGTTATGCCACTTAGTCCCATCGAAATCAATTTTGTGGAAATTGTTTCAGCCTCAAGTTCTGTATCCTATGATTTTCCTATTTCGAGGACATCTCTCGATATGTATTCTCAATCCCCCAGGCTTGGTGTTTCAGAATCTCCTGATCCCTTAGCCAAGAATTTTATTGTTGATGAGACTATCATGGAATTAATGTCTCTAGAAGAACCACCTTGGAATGGTACTCATCATTGTTCCTCGTTCCTACCTAGCTTGGCGGTCATGTCTACTTGTCTCAAAGACTTATCTTCTCAATTCCCTCCCCTATCACTTCATGCGTCGATCATGACTCATGAAGTATGGTCGGAAGGAAATTTGGGTAACATTACCAAAACAATGCCAATTGATATTTTTTTCAAGCTTGGCATCATTGAAAATGTCCATATAGAGGTAAATTGTTCTCCAGATGAGACCAAGCTCTATACTCATCTGTTCCAAGAATTTTGTGATGTGTTTGCCTGGTCATATTAGGAAATGCCTGGAATTAATCCTAGCATCATCGTGCATGAAATATTGAATTATCCTCACGTGAAGCCTATTCGCCAACAGCTCCACCCCGTGCACCCTAGGAAAGTAGCCGCTATCAAAAGTGAAGTTGAAAAACTTCTCAAAGCTAGATTTATTTATCTGATCCCTCGCATAGATTGGGCGTCAAATATTGTAATGGTGGCAAAGAAATAAGGTACAATCCGCATTTGCATCGATTACCAGGATCTCAATCATGCATTTCCAAAGGATAACTATCCCACTCCCTTCATTGATCAAATCATTCATGATTGTGCTGGGAGCGAAATTTCTTGCTTTATGGACGATGTTTCTGGTTACAACTAGATTAACATTGCACCGACAGAACAAGAAAAGACAACCTTTATCTATCCATGGGGTACTTTTGTGTACAAAAAGCTTCCTTTTGGCCTAAAACATGTTGGGGCTACATTTCAGAGGGCGATGTCCTATGCGTTAAATGACATTTGGAACGTTGTTCAACCTTACTTGGATGACCTTCCCACTCATTCTCGTAAGCACCATGACCATCTTAATCATCTTCGGTAGATGTTTCTTCACTGTAGACACTACAACATTCTATTGAATCCACATAAATGTGTTTTATTTATCAAATCCGAACGAATCCTCAGTTTTTTTGTCTCTAAGGAAGGCATTCGCCTTGATCTTCTTAAAGTCGAGGCCATTGTTAATTTACCCCCTCCATCTTTGTTGCACCAACTGCAGAGCCTACAAGGAAAAGAATATTTCCTACATCGTTTCGTACCAAATTATGCTAAGATATCTTCAAGGTTTACTTTGTTGCTCAAGCAAGGAACGCCCTTTGTTTGGGATGAGATTGCCCAAAAGTCTTTCGATGACCTTAAGTTTTTCCTCATAAATGCTCCTTTGCTGCATCCCCCAGATTATCACTGAGATTACATGATGGTTGAGCTGACATATACATTGGGTTTACACCACAATGGCTCAACCCTGTATCACCCTCAGGAAAATGGTCAAGTTGAAGTTGTGAAGAAACTTTTGGTTACAGTGCTCCAACGTACTATTGGGATGCATAATTCAAATTTGCATCTCATGCTCTTTTCAACTCTGTGGGCTTACTGAATCTCAACCAAGGATGCAACAGAGTTGGTACCCATCCACTATGTTGATGGTCAACAGTAGCACTCTCAGTGTAAGATCTCACACAGTCACAATCTTGATCTTGCCACTCTTGGATTTGAGGGCTTCTGGGCAATGTTCGGAAAGTACCATGGATATGCTTGCCCTAATTGATCATGACCCATATAGGGTGACTGGTTCCCCTCTCCGAGATATTCATGTGATGAAATAAATGTTTGAAGTTTCCAACTCCAACTCCTGGTCACCAATGATAAAAATTTCACGATTAATGTCTCAAAGACTAATCAGGTATTGAAGCAACTCGGGTTGAGCCTATTAGCGCTTGATATTTCACCTTAGGCTGAAAAAGGTAAACTCCAAGGCAACATCAAACCACTTAGCCTCGTAGCTAGCCCTATGGGGCAGGAGAGGGCTCTCTCTGGTCTATCTCAGAAAATATCCTCAACGGGCAGAAATAACCAATAAAGAACACTGATTTTAGGCTAGTAAACTGATAAAAAGGTTTGATTTGGGATTTTTAGGGTTTTGGCAGAAAATTGGTGAAAGGCAATTTTGGGTGCGGGGATTGGACACAGTTTTCGCAGGGGGTTCTTTGGGGCGAGGTAGGAGACTGTATTGATGCCTTTGAAAGATTTGTATGGATGAGAATGACTGGTGAGGAGCTAAGGAGAGCAAGCAATCACCTTGAATTCTCCTTAAACAGCTGAAAACATTGATATTAAGCAAACTTAAAGGCAGAGCATAGCAACCATGAATTCTACCTTAACACTTCATTTGCCTAGTTTGCAGAAGAAAAATTAAGAAGATGATTCACATAAAAAAATTACAAGTACAAAGAGAAACACACCATCAATACATGTAACCACAGGAATCCCAAAAAGGACT
>APFE030839827.1:0-51079 GCA_000404065.3 Pinus taeda
TGGGTAAATTGGTACATCAATTTCCCGGGGTCGTAACTTTGGCATACGATCTCCGTTTGACGCGTATGATAGCTCGTTAGAAAGATCTATCCGAGAAATACCATTGTTGGAATGGGCAACATGGGTCCAATGCATGGACCCATGTTGCCCCTGGATTCCCCAGAAAACGTCGTTTAGGGCCTCAAAACGGCTCCAGAAGTTCAGGACCCAAAAAACTGCTAAAAATAGTAAGTTGTGCTATAATTAAGGAAACTGAAAATGTTGAAAGAGACAATGATGGGGGTCCAGATGGACTTGGCAGGTGGCCACCAATATCCACCTGGATCACACGCATAGCGAAAGGTCTTACTAAGCTCCTCTGCCTCACGTCAGTTCACAAGGAACTCACCGCAGAGATAGCATGCCCAATTAAACTAGACTCCTTTGACGCATTGGATCGCTAGAGCGACCACTAGTGTTGGCACTTCATCTATGCAACACTTCCTCATAACTTTCCTTGCCAAAATTTGTGTGGCCACCTTGACTGCAGGATCATAGATACACGAGATGGCATAGCCTCGCAGCTCCTTCACGAGCTTGAATTTCTCCTTCATGGACTCTACGAGGACCTGCTTGCCACCTTTTGCACAAAACATCATGGTCGGATTCTCCCCTGTATAGAGCAGTTGCGTGATCCTATGGATCAACCTGTCGGTGATGGGTAACGGCTCCTCCAACCACAAACACCCATCGTGCACCAAGCATAGCAACTACTTGAAGACCAATATTGTAATGGGTGTGTGTTTATAGTGCAGCACCCATATCAGGTTGAGAAGACCTGCCTTGTCTACTCCCTTGAGCCACTTCTGTGGTTCCAATGCAATCATCTCGATGATTATGTGAACAACGTGGCACATTATTTGCTCTGTCACCAAGTGGAAGAACTTCTCATGGTCAGCTAAGTCAAAATCTTCTAGTTTCAACAGAGGAACCCACCCCAAGAGTGGTCCTTCAAAGACAATCTCATCTAGCAGTAGAGGTGTGTGCAAGGTGACCTTGCTTTCATCAATTTCCTTTGGCACCTTGGTCTTGCCCTTGGACAGAGGGACGTACTCAGGCAGCTTAGTGATAGGGTCAGAACCCTTGACTTCAACTTCCTCCACTTCCACCCCCAAATCCTCATCATCCATCAGGATGTCCTCAATTTCTTCCTCCTCTGGCTCTAGGTTAATGGTTTTTCCCTTTTCTTGTGCGGTGGGCTTGTCCTCATGTGGGTTTCTTCTAGGTGACACATGCACTAGTATCGTAGCCTTCTTGCCCTTCTTATCCTTCGCACTCTCCTTGGTCAGGGTAGGCTTCGGTCTAGGCATTCATGGTGACTTGAGGACTTTAGGTAATACCTCTACAACCTCTAGAGAAGCTCCCTCTGCCTCCATAACAACTTTCAGCACAGCCCCCTTGGCTGTCATTGCTTCGGATCTTGGGATAAAATCATGGATGGAATTGCGGTTGGATTCTAGAAATCAATCAAACATTGGGAATTCAAGCAATGCTTCGAGGTATGCGTGGATCATGCATGTCTGAGAGCTCACCAACTCAATGTTCAAAATTCCAAGTGTTTTTCGTTGGGCCTCCACCTGTAATTTATAGGCCATTTTGAATTCAAATTTGACCATTCCCCCCACATTCGGTTCATTAATGCCAGATTGGCGGTAGATTTAGAAGGACCTTACCCTTAAATTTTATCTTAAATGTCAGCCACCCACTCCATTTGGCCGCATTCTTATCATCAAATCATGAACAGTGACTTTAACGATCACTTTCCAGCTAACCTGCGCAATTTCTCCCCAGGTAGCACAGCTCACTCTGCGTTGTCGCGAACCCTATGACATCTCCTTGTTCTACATAATCCTCCAATCGCATAGTTCCTCAACCTGGGCAGTGTATTTTATAGTCTCGCACCTCCTTTCAGTTGCCTGGACCACTAAGACTATGCTACCCTCATATAGTCACCTGGCTGGATCACTGGTGCATGGCTTCAATCGGCTGTCATTCACCTTCCCTAGAAAGGGATATCCGTTCAATTTAACCAACTAAACTGCTCCACCGTCGGTAATCTCCTTAATGACATAGGGCACTAGACAGTGTATTATGAATTTCCCTGGAAATTTATCAAACTTGCTATCATATAACGAAACCATATCATTTACCTTAAAGGTGCGTAGCTTAATGTGTCGATCATGCCATGCTTTTTCGTGCTACTTTTGGACCTGTTGGTGAAATCTAGCCAGAAATATTTCTTCTTCAAGCTCAACAAGTTACGTGAGCCTATCTTCTAGGGATCTGCAATCTGTCATACCCGTGAGTGTCGCTATGCGCAAACTAGGCACGATGTATTCCATGGGCATCATTGTTTCAACACCGTATACAAGCCTAACGGTTGTCTGTCCAGTCAATGTTTTCCATGTCGTCTGATAGGCCCATAGTACTGAGGGTATGCACAGGTCCCAATCACTTCGCTGAGCATTGAAAACATTGGTCAGCACGTTCTCCAACACCTTATTGAATGCTTCCACCGTCCCATTAGCCTGTGGGTGGTAGGCGTGTTTTTCTAGTGATACACCCCAAATTCCTCCATTAGCACTTTGATTGTCTTATTCAGACAGTGCATACCGTGAGCACTCATCAAAATCTTTGGACATCCAGATTGTGTCCATACATACTCAAAGAGAGATGTTCGTGTCTGTGCAGTCCTTCATAGGTTGTGCCTCTGCCCATCGAGTCAAATACTCATTTGTGGTGATAATGCACCACACTCCCGTCTTCTTTCCTTGGGGTTGAATGGGTCCCACAAAATCTATCACCCATTTCTCGAAAGGGTGTAACATCATTTGTGTGTTCAGAGGCAACTCAACTCTCCGCGATGGCCTGCCAGTCCTTTGACACACATCACACGCCCTGCATTAGGCTTTGGAATCCTGATGGAGGGTTGGCCACGACAACCTTGCGTATAGAATCTTTTGTGCGGTCACCCTTCCTGCGTAATGCCCTCTCGCCATGCCCCCATGAGAATATGTGAGGATACTTCTCCTTTCAAACTCCAGTACATATCTTCGTAGTACTTCATTAGACCCCATTTTGTACAGATGTCCGACAATGACAGAAAAGTCTGTCACACGTACCACTAAGTCCTTTTTCTGTTAGACAGTGTAGCCTTCCGGTGTAGTTCATGTCATTAGGAAGTGTACGATGTCTTCGAAGTGACCATCCGTGATGCATACTGCAAAGAGCAGCACGTCAGGCAATCCCTCCTCCAAATTAGTGGGCTCTTCCCCTATTTCGATGTGCGACAAATGGTCTGGTCCCACGTTTAGTCATCCAGGCTTCACAATAACTTCAAAATCATACTCCTGGAACAATAACAACCACCTACAGATTCTCCCCCCCAACACAGGCTTATTGACCAGGTATTTCAACGTAGAATGATCCGTATATATCTTAAAATGTACATGGCTAATCCTTTACCTTCGGTGGTGGAATAGTTCTTCTCAACCTTGGATAACCTCCTGCTTGCGAACGCTATAAGCTAGTCCAATTCTCCTCCGCCGGCATGTGTCAGTACTACTCCTAGTGCTATACATGACACGTCTACATGTACATGAAACTCCTTCCAATTCGGGAAGACTAAAATCGGCACGGTGACCACTTTTCCTTTCAATACATCCAAGATTCTCTGACAGTCCTCGTTCAAATAGAACGTGACATCTTCTTTCAACAACTTCTCCTTAGGCACGGTGGTCTAGGCATAGTCCTTGATAAACTTCCTTTAGTACCCAGTATGTCCCAAGGTTGTGCGCAGCTATTTCACACTCCTCTGCGCCTCCAAGTTAAGTATCACTGCGATATTCGCGGGATCTACCATCAATCCCTATTTGCATACCACATGACCCAACAAAGTCCCAAAAAGGACACAAAATAGACATTTCTTTAGATTGAGCGCAATCTGGTACCTTCAACAAGTATCTAACATTGAGCACAAGCTTGCCACATGGCATTTTACCAAATTCAAGTCATCAAAGTACACCTCCATAAACTTATGAATGAATTCTTTGAATGCAGCAATGACTACATGCGAAAAAATTGCAGGCGCATTCTTCAATCCAAAAGGCATTACAGTGTACGGAAAACATCCCCATTCAATCGCGAAGTTCATCTTGCGTCTATCTTCAAGAATGATTTTGATCTGATGGTACCCAGAGAACCCATCAATGAAGGAGTATGCTGCCTAGCCACCTACATTATCCAATACCTCATTGGTGAATAGAGTCAGGAAGGGATCATGTACACAAGCGTCATTCAACTTCCTGAGATCTATGCATATCCTTATTTCATCCTTCTGCTTCTTTTTCTTGTACCGCCATTGGGCTTACCCAATCAGATTTTTCAAATAGATCAATGATGCTTGCCGTGAGCATCTTATCTAACTCTAAGCGAACCTTTTCCTTTTACTTCAGATTGAGACAGTAAGGTCTTTGTTTAACCGGCTTCACGTTGGGTTTTAACATGATCTTCATAATGCCCAGGTCTCCTATTATCCCCTTTAGTTCTGTAAACTTGGTAGGGAACAAATCCTAGTATTCACAGAGCAATTTGGAAACCCTATCTACTATTGCGTCATCCCAGTAATCTTTAATCTTCGCGAATTTGGGCTCCACCTCCCTACCAATATTTACCTGTTTCGTTTTCAGTGGCGCAATTATATCAGGATTCTCGATCTGCGGTCCCTTGACCTCACGGTGACCCTTAGTTTCAGGGATATTAATCTTTTGTGGATCCTAGTATTATTCTTCAACAGTCACATTATAGCATTCCAGCGTGTGGCTCAGCTGAGTAGTCCAATTGGGTTGAATCAGATCCAAAGGATCCTGCAGTATCCTAAATATTGCTTCTTTAACTTCTTGTAGCACTTCGTCAATACAGTCAAACCCGTCTTTGAAGTTGAACGTCATCATGAATCCTTCACGCAAAATACCCCATTCGCTTGTGCCATGGTGGAGCTCTGTCTCTAAGTACCAGATCATTGGGATGACATCCAAGGTTTGACAGAACAAGTGCACCCATTCAGGTTGGGGCTTTTCTCCATAGGCCTTAGTCCATTTAGCCAAGTGTGCGCATGGATCATCTTTCCCGTCATACTTGTCTGTCACTCATACCTTGGGCTTCCCAAAGCGTGTTCTCATCATCCTCCTACACTCAAGCCAATCATCAAAACTACCCTTGTGCGTACCCCACCATCTCGTGGGCATAGTGCGTAGTGCCAAGTCCAAAACCTAGAAGCACTGCTTCTCTGGTACTTCCCTCTCAAATGCATCCAAAAACACATCCACATCATTCAAGCCATCGTAAACACACAGATTCCTTACCTCTAACGACACACAACACAGCAACCGGGTCATCATGTTACATCTCAGCATGGTTACTTCATGTAGTCGATTCTTCCAGCACTCTAATTGTTCATCCAAACCCGAGTTGCAAGAACTCTCACGGTCCCATGTAATTCGTCCATCCATTATCGAATTCACCCAATCTTGGTCTCGTGATGTTATCTTATATATGCATTCCAAATCGTGATCACTTTTGTAATCGCAGAATGGTTCCGTATAGCGCGATCCTTCAGTGGATTTAGGGGTACTATTACGCGAAGCAATTTCCTTTCAAATATCATCTTTCGCTTTTTTAGGTTGATTACCCCGTTCATGTCAGTAGCCCAATAAATGCCAAGGAGCGTAGAGTAGGGGTTGATGTCATCCACTATTTCTATTACTTCAAAATCACCCAATGCCCTTGCACCTTCAATATGTATAGTTACTCCTTGCATCCATCCCATGGGGATGATCTTCTGTTGATTTTCCATCATTAACTGAATCAGAGACCACTGCAACGCGAGTCTCCCCATCCACTCCCAAGTCTGCTTCGGAAAAATATTAGCGTCTGACCCTAGATCCAAAATAACCTGATCATTTCATATTCTTCTATCTGTGTGGTGAGTCTCTTCTCACGCCCTGTCCTTGCCTTATGCTTACCAATCTTTCATACCACACATTGTTCACTTGGAGCATTTCCGGCATTATCTATTTATAAGTTCTTGTAACCCCTTCACAACCTTTCTATCATGCAACAGCTTCATGTAGGGCTCTAGAAAGGTCATAAGCATAGAAGGGTCCATTTCCTGATCAGGCTTATCCCAGATCCCTGAGGTAGAGGCCTCAGCAAAGCTCTTCTTTTCTTCCATGAACATTTTTTGTGTGTGCTTCAAATCAAACTCAGCCTCCTTTGCCGGAGCTTTGCAAACCCATGCACTGTATTCAGGTTGTTTCCCCTTATCATCACCCGTTGCAATTCCACTTCGAAACACTATATTCACATTCGGATCATCTTCGCGAGGCTCAACCCTCATCATCTGCAAGTTCTGAGTCGACTGAGGTGGTAGCACCCCTTTATCATGTATCCTCGCTATCAATCTAGGACAATCCTCCGTCTCATGATCAAACTAAATACAATATTTGCACGAAGAACGTGTTGGGTTAGTACATTCACGGGCATAGTGTCCTGGTCCTCCATAATGGTAACAGATCAGTTGTCCCCAACCTCTGCCAGGTCCTCCTCCACCTCGGCCTCGTCTGCACCCCTAAAAGCCTATTCGCCCCATCCCAGCGCTCTAGTCAGGGGGCCATGTTTCTGCCTGAACTCTGCAGGCGGGTGTTCTATCTATCATCAATTCATAACTTTGGTAGTTGCGCTCATCATGCCCCACTGACCTATAGAAATTGCAAAATAGTTGTTGCGGTGTTTGTACAAACTTCTGCAGGAAATGATAGATATCAGTGGTATGTTTCCTTGCTACCTGACATATAGCGCACCACAACATAGGGTCTGTGCTCAATCCTGCTTGGGCTTTCGGCCTCAAAGGAATCGATCCTCCTCCTGCAATATAGTTCGAAAAGACCGGGCAGTGGTCTTTTTCATGCCCCTGAGCCTTCCATTTCAAGCATCATATCTCTTTGCACGTCTTCGGTCGAATTGTTATGTCCTGCTTCAAATTTTGCATTTGCAGACAAATATTTTGCAACTGCGCATGGATCTGTTGAAACCCTAGATTCAAACCTTGAATTGGTGTTTCATGCAGTCTTATTGCAATCTCCAAGGCCTCTGCCTAAGTCGTAATCTTCTGTTGTGATAGTGCAACCCTTAGGTGAAGCAGGAGCAAAGCCACGAACCATTCGCGGTGTTGTCCATCTGTTAAGTTCATATTAACTTCACGGATTTTACACTTCAATCTTTGATCCAATTCCCACGGCATCTCACCTGGTTTCATCGCAATTTCCTTGAACCCCACAAGAGATTGTGCCTCAGAATTAGGCCTACTGAACTCTTTATTCAGCGTGGTCTGGATCTCTGCCAACCCAACGTTTGGGTTATCATTAGAGTACTTGATGTACTAAGTTAGTGCACGATCCTATAAAGCAGTAACCAACGTTGCCTTCTTCATGTGATCGTTTGTAATGCCTTGAGCTTCCCATATAGCTTTTACGACGAACCAGAATTGATCGGGCTCTTGATTTCCCAAGCCCTTAAACAAAGGCAGCTTCACTGAGTTCACCATGTTGAACTGTGATGGAGGTGGTGGTGGTGTGGGAAGTTATAGGTGACGGTGGTGAAGTTGGAGGTGGTGTAGGTGGAGGTGGCACTCACGGGAATCCCTGTTTTATTCACTGAACTGCACTTCTTGGAGAAGCCTGAACTACTCCCTCTTCATCACTCAATAGAGTTGAAATCAGTGGTTTGTATTCAGGACCCTTTCTTCCTTCGTTCCTGTAAGTATTTCCACTTCGTGTAGCTCCAAACATTAAGGTAGCTGCATAACCTGTTTTTTGCACAATAACATTTTAATCCAAGTATTTAAAGACTTCAGGTACTTACCTCGCAGACCTTTGAAAAAACGTCGCTCTGCCTCGCTATAAATCACTAAGGTATCGACCGTGAATTCACTCACAAATCCCCCTATGATACGATGGAGCCAATGATCAACAACACGGATGATCTTATCCTCAGAGGCTTCTAGTCTCTGTACTAACTTTGAGGTCCAAACAATAGGACTGTCAAGCCTCCACCTTCCTTGGCTATCCACTAGCTTCGTGATCCACTCATATAGCTCAACTGGAAAGGAACGAAAAAAGGTCTCATGGATTTTTGTATACAGGTACCTGTCCAGCCACTGTTCCTTCGTCAGCCACGGGTTTCTATTCGCCTGTGCCGCGAATTCATGGATCTTTCTATCCAACTAGTCTTTGATCTCTTTCTTAGTTGGATTCTAGCGATATGACATTAGACATATTTCATGCAGATTCCGGTTCGGGCAACAGAACCATTTGTTGGCTTTGTGGAGCCTGACACAGGTTCAACATTAGTTAGTCAAACAAATCTCTACACTACTAGCCCTTTCGGCATCAGCCTGCAGAGCACAGACCGGAGTCTCACCCGAAACAGTATGGGGGGATGCTAGAACCAAGTTTCCACACCCTGAGATGGTTGTGATGTCGGTTTATACCCTCTTTCGCTACATATGTGTAGGTCATTAAGCCTTGGGGCTCAATCAGTCTACCCTTTATTCTGCCCTTTAGTACCTCCACGAAGGTGTATGATAGACCTTCACGCAACTCTAATCCATGGTCCAAGTACTTTCGTGCAGCTATGACAATGTATTGTATAGGTACCCAAGTTATCTTAAGTGTTTTACTTATCTTACTAATCTATCGCAGTTAGCACCACGTAAACTGGTATCCTTACTTGCATTTAATTAACCAATACAATCATATATTCGCACATCACATAAACATTGTAAATCAAACCCAAAACACAATATAATCAGTTGCATTAACAAAAACTAAATACACAGTGATTACAAAATACTTCTCTTTATTGATATCTTTCAGTTTAATGCAGACTCTATCTGCCCTGCGCACACAGTTGCAAAGCCCGCGCACTCAACGGCAGACTTCCACCCTAGGCCTCTGCACACTCAACTACAGAGCCTTTACCTACACTAAGACCCGAAACACTTAGACTTTTCTACCAAAACTCCAATGCTTAACTCTTCACTACTCACTACTTAGAGCTTACTTGGCTCATTTTTATACAATCCCATGGTCTACGGACCATGGGTAGATATTTACAGCCGACTTGAAACTTTACAAAATAGGGGCAGACAAACCTTTATGACTCTTGACACCTTCTCGCTCCGCGACCACAAAATGCGGAGACTTTACAACTTTATTACAAATTTATCCCAAAACATGGGCTTTTGGCCCCAAAACTGCTCTTGGGGGAACCCGTTCCCAATAATTGGCCTTCAAGAGAACTCTCAAGAGGGTTAATTTACAAAATTATAAAACGAATCCACGCAGAGTAGGCGAGTGGACAATTACCATAAGGAATGAAACATAATAATGAAACTATGTCAACCTTTAATATGATATTTCGCAAGTTGGTTTAATAATCTTATATCGCATGATATTATATATAAAAAAAACTTTGTGGTCACATTTGAGACTGTAACGGAACACACACACACACACACACACACACACACACACACACATATATATATATATATATATCGTGCCAGAGTTATGTCTAGCATAAATAACCATAGTGTAATGATATTCACGAGCATAACGATTACCATGACTATATATTTGGAAATAACTCTTACTATAGTAGGTATATTTGGTGTTAATTGGTTGAGTTGTTAAGGTAATTTCTCAACAACCAATCTATTTGTTTTAGAATTACTTGGATCTCACAAGCACCATAATATGTTGATGTATTTGTGTAATGTTTGTGAGTAATAGAAATATTTCGTTTGTGTGTGCATGTCTTTGTTTTTCTACTTGGTACCAGAGCTGGTAGCTCTGGGTTTACTCCTCATAGGAGGGCCCAGAAAAATGTGAGAGGAGTGAGAAACTTGGATCTGGGAGTAGTTTTGTCAGGTGTAAACCCTTTCTCGAGCCAGTAACCTGAAACGTTGCATTGGTGCAGATCACTACTATCCTAAATGTTTCATTGGTGCAAATCAGGATCAACCGTTCGCCATTTGTAGACAAGCAAGTGGATGTAGGAGGGTCATTCTCAGTTGCCTGCCATCAAAATTCTGAAGCACGCAGAAGCACGTAGGGCTACCCTACTTGGATTCAGGCCATAGCAGGAGCGAAGGGCCAAGCATGGTCAGAAGAGTTAGGGCATTGACCTATGTTTAATATCACTGTTGCAAAGGCATGAAACTCTGAGTATGGACCGGAGCTATCCAAGTCATGTATGTTGGCACTATAAGGAGTTCACTAGGCTCAGAGCCTCTCTTCTGGGGTTTGATCCAAAGAAAGCTATGCAATATTGTGGGCATCGTAAAGAGAGCATGTTAGCCAAGCAAGCAGAAATTTGGAACATCTGCGCCAATTTACATCAAATCCATGTGTACCTATCTTGTCTTGATTGGAACATGTACGAGTGCTTATTGTTGTAGAGATAGAATCGTGACCTTCTCATTTGCAAGAATTAACATTTCTAAGATGGAATTGGGAGAAAATCAGTGTACCAAGTAACACAGTTGATTATTGTTCGTTAAACATGGAACAAATAGCTTTTGAAAAATTTAATGGATTGAACTTCCACACCTGGAAGGTAAAATTCCAAATGCATTTAATGCATAAAAACTTATGGGGTATAGTTAAAGGAACTGAATCAACATCTCAAGACCCTAAATTATTAGTTGATTGGCTGAAAAGGAAGAGAAAGCTAAGTCCATTATAGGCCTCTCGTTGTCAAATTCACAACTTCATCTCATAGATTTGGAAAAATATTCTGCACAAATATGGGAAGAGTTAAGCAAAAAATTTGGGGAAAAGGTTGTGAATGCAAAATTCTCCTTGAAATTACAGTTATTCAAACTTAAGATGCATGAGGGGATACCATTATCTACACATATAAATAATTTAAGATCTCACATAAGGCAATTGGCGAAAATTGGGATGAAGATGCTAAGGCTATTTTGCTAAATAGTTTATCTTCCAATTATGATGATGTTATTTTCACCTTAAGTCAATTTTCTTCTAAATCGCTAGATAAAATGATAGCAACTCTCTTAACAGAAAAATAGAGAATGAAAACATGTGATGCAGAGGATAATTCACAACCTGAGATGGCACTATTCTCTAAGGGCAAGGTCAATAAAAATAAGAATTCAGTCAAATGTTTCTATTGCCAAAAACATGGACACGAAACATTTAATTGTAAAACTTGTGCCAAAGATCTCTTAAATGGGAAATTAAAAGAATTTGCTAACCTAGTTACTTTTGAAGACTTGCCAAAAGATAACTTTGAGGACTTCTCATATTATGATAGTAATGATGAGTTCAATGTAGAACCTCTCAGACTCTTTTAGGCTATCAGTGATGTATGTTGTATCTAAGGAATAGTTGGTGCATAACCAATTATTGAACAATGTTGCATAATTCAAATTAGTGGCTCTTGGCACTCGGAAACCCTTGAACATATCACTAGTTTGATTATGTTTATATTGTTATGGTTTGTTGTTCTTGGCGCTTAGAAACCCCTTAATAACGACTACAAGGTACAATTTGAGATCCACGTGTGTGAAACAGGTCAAGTTGTTGGATCAACTTTTGAACAAATTTAGTATCTAGACCTCCATCCTAGCAACTAACAGATAGTTGAAAGTGAAATATCCAGCTGATGGTAGAAGGTCCATAGAGTGGTTCATTACTTGATAACTCTTATCGTGGAAGTCTCAACAAGCCGAGTTGTCAATATTATTGATCTTGCAAACTTCATTAATGATGGTCATAGGCAAGCATGTTTTAAATGGAGTTCAAGTAACAACTCGAAGAAGTGGTGATGAAAACAGAGCATTGTTTGCAAGATTCTAGAGTGGACATGAGTGTTGATGAATACCAATGAGACAAAGACCAATTATGTTTTTGTACACTGTGTTCTCTATTTTGTAGTTTTTTATTTATGTAATAATGTAAGCATTAAATGGGGGATTTGGAAATAACGCTTACTATAGTAGGTAGATTTTGTGTTAATTGATTGTGTTGTTGAGTTTTAGAATCACTTGGATCTCACAAGCATCATAAATATGTGATGTATTTGTGTAATATTAGTAAGTAATAGAAATATTTCATTTATATTTGCATATTTCTATTTTTCTATTTATATGTGTTTAAAGAATATAAAGGATAAACCTTTGCCTATTTTATAGTTGAAACATATTCTTGTTATGTATAGTAATTGGTAAAAAAAATATTGTTAGGAGATGTTATCATTTGATAATTGTAACTTTGTTTATATTAATAAAATTATAATTCTTAAAAAAATTAAAATAAAAATAAAATATAATATTTTAAAAACTAGCAAAAACTTAGTAGTAAAAAGGTGAAAATTGAGATATCTTAATTTTTTGTGATTTTCATTTTTAATAATAGGATAAGTAACTTGAAATTGTTGTGTTTTCAAAATATGAATCATTTATTTTTTAAGTGAAAATTATATAAACTTTTTGTTTACTATTGTCGATAACCAACTTATCAATATTAGATCTAACCCAATATTAGATCTAACCCATTACCCACTTTACTTGTGAAATTATATAAATTTTTTGTTTACTGTTGTCAATAACCAATTGATCAATATTAGATGTAACCAACTCATCAATATTAGATCTAACCCATTACCCATTTACTTCTGAAAATCATATAATTTTTTTGTTTATTATTATCAATAACCCACTGATCAATATGAGATCTAACCAATTACCCAATTTACCTTCAAAAAAATAATTTATATAATTTATAATAAATTATATTCTGAGGCATTCCTTGCATATATTCTAAGGCATTCCTCGCATATATTTTTAGGCATTCCTTGGCATTCTCTCATATTTGAACGCAAGGGATTTGAGGCTCCGGTTCTGAGGCTCGCAGTCAAACATTTTATATATCTCCGATATATATACATTATGAGGCTCACATTCATCCAATCAGGTCTGTGGGATGTGGTGGACACGAGCGATCTGTAGTCAGGTTTACTAGTACCAGGTGCACACATTCCTTATCTTTTTATTTTTTCTAATACATATTTGCTCATATATTCTCAAGTATAAATATTTCACCATAGCTACCAAAGATCACCAAAAGCAGACCTAGCACAGTTGCTCTACAAGGCCTTTATGAATATATAGAGTCTTTAGAAAAATGTAGAGAAGAAAGAGAAGCCAAGATACAAATAGAGTTAGAAGCCATACTGGAAAATAACTTTGCATCTCTTGAAGAAACGATTCAAAAACAAATAGAAAATAAAATAGAACTATTGGAGAATAAAATGGAGGCAATAGAAACTAGGTTGCAGGTTATAGTAAAACAAAACCAGGATACTAACCAAACATCCCAACAAGGAGATGTTGATACTTTAGAGTCTTAAAATGAAAGACATGATTAAAGAACTAGAAGAAAAAGTTAATAGCCACCTCACCCTAAATAATGTAGTAGAAAAATTAGATATCAAACCAATTAAAGATGAAATGAAATAATTAATAGAATTAGACCACAAGCGTAACAAAAGGGCCTTTAACCTTATAATCTTTGGTTTAAAAGAGGAAGTAAATAAGGTTACTTTAGCCATAGCCCATACAGAATTACATAGTAGATTACAAAGTGAAACAGTGTGTCTCACAGAAGCAACAAAGTTGGGGAAATTAACCGAGAATAAAGGAAGACTAATCTGCATAAAGGTGAGCTCCACTAATCATAAGTACGACATACTTAGTAAAACCTCAAGTCTAAAAGGAACGAGAATATTCATAAATGAAGATATCATTCCAGAAGATCAAGCAGAATTAAGAAAGGAGGTTCAAAAGGTAAAAGAATCTAGAAAGGAAGGAAAATGGGCAATAATCAGGAATATAAAAGCCTTTATTCGAGATAGAAACCAAAAAGATAGTAATAAATAGCAATTCAACATGCTCCAGATCCTTTTTTGGAACAGTCGGGGCTTTCCATGGAACAAAGGCCCCAAGCTAAGTTGGATCTCAAATGATGTTGATATTATTTTACTTGTTGAAACTTGGGAGCACGAAGAATCTAAAGTTCCTAACATAGATGGTTTTACGCTATGGTCTACTTGGAACAAGCGATCCTCCCGTAGAGGCATTGGGGGAATAGCTTGTTACATTAAGAAGTACATCTCCCGACATGCTAAGATTTATAAAAACGACCCTCACAACCAATATAGTTGGATAGAGATCAGTGACATTAATAATGAAAATACCTACATAGCAATATGTTATTTCCCCCCCATCAATTCTAACTTCTATAAGAAGAAGAATCTAGATATTACAATGGTTTAGAGAATGATATTTCTAGCCTAAGGAATGAAGGTAATATCCTTTTAATAGGTGACTTTAATGCTCGAACTTCAAGCAACCACGCTATTATTATAAGCAATCATTCCAACCCTAATCCTCTTTGGTTAAACGAAGACCCTACTCTAGCTAGTAGGTACAAAAGGAACTTTGAAGACCTCGGGGAAAATTTGTTTGGGTTGAAGCTAGTCAAGCTCTGTAGTGCTCAGGATCTCATAGTTTGCAACGATCTAAAGAAGTGGCCCAATTCCAGCAAGATGCCTGCATCCATGGACTTGATAGCAGCGTGTTAGACTATGTCATTTCCGATCTCCCATTATCCAACGAAATAATAAATTTTGACATCTTAAACGACCACGAGCCTGACTCTGATCATAGGCCTTTACTTATAACTCTCAATTTTGTCATGCATGGAGATCACACAGAAAATAATCCCTATAGCTAGAAGAACTTAATATTTGATAGAAATAAAAATGATCTCTTTCTAAATGAATTAAAAATTAATTTGCTTCTTTTATCTAGTATAGACAACATAGAAGACCTCTGTCATAATTTTACTACAACCTTCTCATATTCCATTAATAAGTTCTCAATTGAAGTGTCAAATAATAAAAGAAATAACAAAACCAAGCCATGGTATGACAAAGATTGTAAAAATGCGAGGAGAGCAATTAAGGAAGTTGTTGATGAGTCTCATAAAATGGACAAGATAAAAATATACAAAGCCCTAACTAAAAGGAAAAAGAGACAGTACATTCGTCAAAGACAGGAGAATCTCTTACACCTCTCTAAGGTAGCCCCTAAGAAATTTTGGAAGCAGATTCTGACGAGGAAGACTAAAGATAATAGTAAAATTGCTCTTCACGATTGGAATTCCTATCTTAAAAAGATTTATGAATCTCCAAATGTCATGGATAACTTGGAAACCCTACCCACAACGAAAGAATTCTTCTCTTTAGAAGACATTAAATTTGGGGTTAATCACCTCGCTAATGGAAAATCCAAGGACATTGAAGATTACCAGGCGGAAATCTTAAAAATTGGAGGTCTTGTCCTCATCCCCCACATCCACAAGCTTTCCAATCAAGCTGTCAAGCAGGGGTTGCCTAAACCTTGGACTGAGAGCCTCATTGTCCCTATTTTTAAAAGTGGGGATACAAATAACCCCTCTAATTATCGAACAATTATGATCAGCCCTCTCTTAGCCAAGTTATATGGTAGTATTTTGGAAAAGAAGTTAAGCATTTGGCTTGAAAGTGAAGGTAAGCGGGCTAAAGGCCAAGCAAGTTTCAGAAGGCACCACTCAACAACAAACCGCCTCGTTATGCTTAGGATGATTGTGGAGGAATGTTGTAATGATAAATCCAATTTCTTTTGTTACTTTGTGGACTTTAGAAAGGCTTCCGATACGGTTCCTAGATACAACCTTTGGAATAGATTAGAAGAGCTAAAGGTTCCTCTTGAGTTGAGAGCTACCATTATAAGGTTTTATGAAAATGTAATTGCCAAGCTTAAGAGCAATGAGGGGTGGTCGAAAGATATTAAGTGTAATATCAGAGTTAAGCAAGGTTGCCCCCTCTCCCTTACCCTATTTGGGATTTACATCGACAAGCTCGAAGGCTATTTAGAGGAAGCCGGATGCGCTGGCACAATCTTAGCTGGGATTGTCGTCATCCTTCTTCTCTATGCTGACAATATCGTTCTTCTCGCAAGGTGCCCCTCTGATCTTGATAAGCAGCTCAGGCTTCTTAAGGAATTCTGCTCTACCATGGGTATGAATATTAACACTGACAAAACAAATGTTATTATCAAATCCAAGAAGGACACTTACGCTAATTTTATGTATGACAATAATAACTTGGAGGAAGTGTATTCTTACAAGTACCTAGGAATTGATATTCATCACAAGCTCAACTGGAACTATAGCATTGAGAAAAGGATTAATGGGGGGTGGAAAGCTTATTTTGGTCTTGAAAATCACTGTAAAACAGCAAACCTCGTAACATGGGATAAAAATAAGTTCCTCTTTGAGACTTTAGTCGCCCCTGTTATCTTATATGGATGTGAGGTTTGGGGTTGCAGCATCTCTAGAGAATCCTGGAGAAAGATTGAGCAAATCTAGAAGCATTTTATAATGTATAACCTGAAAATTAAAAGTAATACACCCTACCCTATTCTCCTTATTGAAGTAGGTCTTTCCCCTATCGAGAGCCTAGCTATGTTTAGGCTTATGTCGTACAAGCACAAACTCAATAACATAGGCAATCATATCAAATCCAAGAAGGACACTTACGCTAATGCTAATTTTATGTATGACAATAACTTGGAGGAAGTGTATTCTTACAAGTACCTAGGAATTGATATTCATCACAAGCTCAACTGGAACTATAGCATGGAGAAAAGGATTAATGGGGGATGGAAAACTTATTTTGGTCTTGAAAATCACTATAAAACAACAAACCTCATAACATGGGATAAAAATAAGTTCCTCTTTAAGAATTTAGTTGCCCCTGTTTTCTTATATGGATGTGAGGTTTGGGGTTGCAGCATCTCTAGAGAATCCTGAAGAAAGATTGAGCAAATCCAGAATCGTTTTATAATGTATAACTTGAAAATTAAAAAGTAATACACCCTACCCTATTCTCCTTATTGAAGTAGGTCTTTCCCCTATCGAGAGCCTAGCTATGATTAGACTTATGCCGTACAAGCACAAACTCAATAACATAGGCAATCATATCAAATCCAAGAAGGACACTTACGCTAATTTTATGTATGACAATAATAACTTGTAGGAAGTGTATTCTTACAAGTACCTAGGAATTGATATTCATCACAAGCTCAACTGGAACTATAGCATTGAGAAAAGGATTAATGGAGGGTGGAAAGCTTATTTTGGTCTTGAAAATCATTGTAAAACAGCAAACCTCGTAACATGGGATAAAAAGAAGTTCCTCTTTGAGGCTTTAGTCGACCCTGTTATCTTATATGGATGTGAAGTTTGGGGTTGCAGCATCTCTAGAGAATCCTGGAGAAAGATTGAGCAAATCCAGAAGCGTTTTATAATGTATAACCTGAAAATTAAAAGTAATACACCCTACCCTATTCTCCTTATTGAAGTAGGTCTTTCCCCTATCGAGAGCCTAGCTATGATTAGGCTTATGCCGTACAAGCACAAACTCAATAACATAGTCAATCATAGACTTCCTAAGCTAGCTTTAAATTCCAGCCAAAACCACCTAAGGCTCAAGCGGGGGTGGTATAAAAACACGAAGGTCTAGTTAAACTATTGGGAGATCAACGAGAATGATGCATTACAAAACATTAATAACATTAAAGATATTGTTACTTCTAAGTTCAAAAACAAAATGTGGTGTGAGAAAGATTTAGCGGCTAAAAGAAAATTAAGTTATTATAAGAAGGTCATCAACCCCACCCTAGAGGATCAAAAGTATCTCTTTATTTTAACTAGCTCAAAGAAGAAAATGAATATAGCAAAGATTAGAACAAATTCTCATGAGCTCCATAGTGAAACAGGTCGTTGGGCGGTTCCTAAAACACCATGGATGGAAAAGATCTGCCATATATGTGAGAATAGGAACATCAAAGATGAAAACCACTTCATCTTAGAGTGCCCCGCGTACAACAACACTAGATCTCAATTTCATAATCTTTGTCACAACACTGACCTTCCTAACCTTTTACAATGTCAAAATTATAGTGAGCTTGGGAGGCTTCTCTCCAAGATTTTTGAGCATAAGAATAAAATCTTCAATAAAAATAAATAATTTGCTTCTTTAAGTCCTATAGACCAAATTTTGATCTCAGCAACGGTTAACCATCATCATCATCTTTTTTGTTATTTAAAATATATTTTTTAATATATAAAAAATTTAAAATTTACCACATTCAAAATTACTTAATATAAACCACTTAATATATAAAAACCACTTAATATAAACCACTAAATATATAAAATTCTAAAAATTCAAATTTACCATTCCACCGATTTTTAATAAAATTTTAAATAAAACTCAAAAAATTATATACAAATGAGAAACCAAAACAAAATATTGAGCTTTCACCATAATTTCAAACAAACAATTATAATTACCATAAAATTGTGAAGCAAACTAGAAAATATCATCTTATATTATCACTTCAATATTTCAAAATCTACACACAACCCCTCATCTTGCTTCAATTTTCCAAACTCTAAAATTAACCTTCATGTTGTACTTATCAAAGTAATACAGATGTAATTATTCACAAGATTAATGCCCAATTTCTGATATACTTTGTAATGCTGGTCTCCACTGCCCTTGTCTTCTCATTGATCTTGTGAATCCAAGTGCTCTATTTGCGTTCAATTCTTCTTTCCCCACCTGAGTCAGCATCATATGCTAACAAATAAGAATCTCAAAACAATATAAGCTCTCGAGTAGAAAACGATGTGTCATATGAATCAATTTTAATAAATCAAAATAGGAAATTTTTAATAAATCAAAATAGGAAATGTTTGAAACTATATAAAAATAAAATAAAAGGTAATATTAGCTTAAAAACATTACGTATATAAAGATTAAAATATTAAAATAAGATTTTTAATTTCATAATTTTTTGTATTTTATACATGTTGAGTTTATTTTATATTTATATTTATATTATTTATTTTGAGTGGGTTTAATTAATGAAGCATGTATTTCTCCATAAACCTCATAATTTAGTAAAACTTAACAAAGACTTTGCGTCACCTGTAATCAGTGTTACACATAATCTAATTCATTTACACCAATTCAATATGGGGCCTAACCCTTTAAAATTAGAATATATATATATTTAATATCTCTTTTATTTATTAAAATAAAAATTATTATTTTAATATTTTATCTTTTAAGTGGTTTAATATATAAAGGTTGTTCTTATACAGTGATGAAATTTATAAAGGTTTTATATAACTCCAAATATTTTGTTATTTTCCTCATTCTTTGCATTAATTTTGACATGTTTTATTAACTCTTTTAAAAAAAATAAGTTAAAACCATTAAGAACAACCATATTAACCTTTTGTTGTCCCAGGGAAAAAATTGAGAACTATTATATTTGATATTTAATTTTCAAATTTTAAAAATAAATAAGCTGTACAATAAAATAAATTTAAAAATAATTAATTTATTCTTTAAAAAAATTGAGTATGTTGTTTTAATTGTAAGTTAATTATGAAATGTTTTTGTCTCAGGAGATCAATTTCCAAAAATTAGCAAAGATTTCTTGGAACCCTAAGTCATAGAAATCCAATACTACACAAGGTTTTAAAAGACTCATCATATATCTTTTCAAAAATATAATCCATGTTAGATTTTAAGCTTATGTGGAAGTTTTTCGCAGTGTCCTGATGATGGACCCCTTTAGAGTTTGAAACGTCGGCAAAATAAACAAGAAACTGTATATAATCCAGATCATGACACTGCAATATAACCCATAATTATACTGCGCTATAGTTTATTCAAAATTCATAATTATTATGTCGAACTATGTACTATAACCAAAAACGCAAAAAAGGTTTTGATAGGTGGAACAAGAGAGCCAAGATTGGAACAGGAATCGACCCATAGTTAGACTACCCTGTAGTTTATTCAAAAGTCATGATTGTGGAGTTTTTGTCCAACTCTAAACTAAACCAAAACCCCGAAAAGATTGAGATGTGGTGGAACCATGAGTTTTCACTAGAACCATGATTTGAATAGGAATCGATTGTTCTAGAACAGTTTTGCATAGACAAACCTTCAAAATTCATGATTATGGAGTGTTTGTAAAACTCTAAACTAACCAAAACCCCAAAAAGGTTGAGATGGGTAGGTGGAACCATGAAGTTTGACTAAAGCCGTGATTTGAATAGGAATCGATTGTTCTAGAAGAGTTTTGCATAGATTGTTCTAGAAGAGTTTTGCATAGACAATCCTTCTGCAGCTCTCGGCAGCCCCTTCAAGAGTTCTTCTGACAGGTGTCAGACTTCTCTGAAACATTGAAGTGACATGTAACGTGCCCAAGACCTTGCACATTCAATATTGGTGCCTAGGATACATAGGGCTCGCCTTTTTGGTAACATATAAGAAGTCTCTTAAACAGGTCAGATCTGTCCAGAGTACTGAAGTAGTCCAGACTATACTGTTCCAGTCCAGAGTATTCAAATAATTCAGATTCTTGAAGTATTGAGTTCTTTGAATATATATCACTTTTTATAAAGCAGAATTCAACATTCTAGATAGAATTGGTTAGGTGAGTGAGTAATTCACTATTCCAATCATTACTTTAGAATTTATTGACAAGGGAGTGATGATTCTATCTATTACTTCCCTATTCCAACATATTACTTCACTATTCCAACCAGGAAGTAACACAATTCTGATTAAGATATATCCCCACTTCTGTAATCTGGTTAAAAAATTTAAGGATTCTAACATAACTTCACCATTCAATGTTCTAAATTTTTCAGTGTAAGGATTCAAATATAACTTCACCATTCTAATCAAGAAATAACACTATTCTAACTAAGATTTCCACCTATTGCTTCACCATTCCAACCCAGAAGTAACACTATTCTGGTCAAGATTTTTCCTGGCCAGGATTTCCTAGGTTGCAGAGGCCTCCCTCGCATTTTTGGTATTCCAGCCAGAAATACCAAGGATGCATGGGGTTCCCTTGCCTTTTTGGTAGCTTTTGCTGTAGAATTTCTCAGTTTCTATCATTTGAAAAACGGGTGACTACTGTTTTATTTCCATAACAGGATCAATCTAATAATCCAATAGTAGCTATAACATCAAATCAATAACTCAGAACATGATAAAACAATTTATGAAGGCTGCCATGCACTACCTCTGAACGATAATCTTTGACCACAGAACTTGAGTTCGGTGGCTGAACAGGCTCCTGGTTCGATCCCTTGGCTTTCTGTAACGAAATCAATTTATTCAACTTCACATAGCTTTTCCCAGAGAATTCCATCAAAACCTCTGCACCCACAAACGCCATGACATCATTCTCAGATCCATCACAGTTGCTTGATGCCAAGCAATATAACCCAATTCCTATTTATGCCAAATATCAAAGGAAGCAATACAAAACTTAAATTATTAACTCACACAGACTCTAATGAAATATAATTCACAAATCATAACAAAATATGAAAGTCCAAAACATATATAACATGACCCAATACATCTTACTTACTGCAAACCAGACACCCTGTATGCTCAAAAAACCAAGAAATCAATGTATAACCAGACAGAATCTCAATAGAGAGGATAATCTGTGATTTGATTTAAGTGAAAACAATGTTGCAAAAATTTTCCTCAACAGGTAACTGAGTTTCCCTAGCTTTTTCCATTTTTCAAATCTTAGTTTATACTTTACCAGGTTTGCCCAGTCCAAAAATTCTGAAACTTAACCAATAAAAACCTTGAAATTTTTGGAGATTATATATCCAACAATATACCTTCAAAGCTAACCAGGCGATAGTTATGGCCTATAAGCAAAGTGTCATCAGGACGAAGAAGCTTCAAATGCTTGTGAGCACCATCGCCAGATTCACCCTTAACTGAATCTGTTAGGATCAGAGCAACATAGTTTCCAGGATTGGAAACCATGACCTTATTGGCAGTAACTGGCCAATAAATCTTCTCAATCTTACCCCCCGGATGTTCAACAATAACACTTGCAGCGTCACAGGCCTGGCAGTTCCCCATAGTACAGTACTTGAATCCAAGAAGACTCCTAAAACTAGAGATTTTTTCAGTCTAACACAACCAAGAAAATCTCACACAGTGCTGTTTTGCAGCCCTAACCTTAATTGAAGTTCATTAAAATATGGCAAATAACATTATAGCTCTCGGCTATTAATGTTCTCGATCAGAACAATCTGCAGAAAAGCCAAGAACTAATTGTCCAATAACCCATGCCGATGAAGATAAAAACAATACATTTCTCTGATCAATCGCAATCAATACACTGAAAGAGACCCCTGACCATTCCTGTTAACATCATAAATGAATGAAGGGATACATAGCTACAAATTTGCTTCACCATCAATTTACCAGTACATACACAGATTTGGTGAGCAAGACAATATAATGGAATTCAAGGCAGAAATGATATATACACAATGGAATTCATATACACATTGCGTATATCAACCAAATATTCCAGAATATCGGCATGTCAGCTGCGCCCGTGAAGAACTTCAACATCAGTCGTTGAAATTTTTTCGAAGTGCTCGACCCACTTTTACATGGGCACTAACTTCTGGTTAATCCACGTAATAAAATGGCCAAACACAGGCCTAATATAAACTCCACAGGTAAATTGTTTCTCCGTGAAATGATTACCAGATTTGATTTTTTCGTTATTTATTGTTTCATGCATTTATCTTTTTAAGCGTGGAGGCTGACACGATGCAACTGAGCATGAATGAACGAACCTCCGCGACTTTTTCGTTTTACCTTGCAAAATTCTATTTTTTATTTATATGTTATTGGAACTTTCAATCTATAATATTTTTAATAGATTTTAATAATTATTGTATTATAATAGTCTAAATTAAGAGGGCAGAGAGTAGCCGGAGCCATTCTTGATGTGAACGAAACCTTCCGCGGGGACTTTTTCGTTTACCTTGCAAAATTCTATTTTTTATTTTATATGTTATTGGAACTTTCAATCATATAATATTTTTAAATAGATTTTAATAATATTGTATTATAATAGTCTAAATAGAGGACAGGAGTGAGCCGGAGCCATTCTTGAGTGAAACTTACTGGACTTCAAATTGGGTGTCAATAATTTTGGATTATAAATTCTTTCCTATTATAAAGTTAATTTATTAAATAATAAAATTAAATAGTGAAAATTAATCTATTTTGAATTATAGAATATAAATTAGTTAATTTTAAATTATAGGTCCATTTAATTGAATGATCAGCAATAATAAAATTAAATTTAAAGAATTTTATATTTATGGAAAATTAAAATTTTGATTTAAAATAATAGTATAGTTTAATTGTTTTTTTATAAATTTGGTTAGATTATCTTTTTATCATGTCTAATATATCATTATGTTTGGTATTGGAAATTTGAATCAATGACTTTATATTAAAAATTACCTAATCAAAAAACATCTTAATTACCATTTTATCCCAAAACCCCATAGACATAATTTAACTCTTCATATTTTTCTTTTAATATATTTTTAAAACAAAAAATATTAATAAATTTAAAAAAATTATTATTTTGTGAAATAATAAAAATAAATTTTAAGAATTTTATATGTATGCAGGATTTAGTTAAAGTTCCATAAAATTTTGACCTGAAATAACTATGCAGTTTAACTATTTTATATTTTCGTCTTCAATTTTTTTTTTCAGATTATATATTCAAGAATATAATTTAAGTATTCAAAATTTATAATTTTGTCATCTGTTAAATTGAGTGATGAATAATAAAATTAAATTTAAAAAAATTTAAGTGCCTGGAGAATTCTAATTAAGATTCTATAAAATTTTCGTTTAGAATAAAAGTGGAGTTTAACTGTTTTATTTTTGTTTTTAAATATTTTCCAAGTGGAATAAAAAAGAATGTAATTATGAGATTTTATAATTTTGTTAATTAATGAATAATAAATAAATAAATTCAAAAAATTATATGTGGAAAATTGTAGAATTAAATGTTAAAATAAAAAGTGTAGGTTAAATGTGTGTATTTAATATTTTAAACTTAATTCTATAATAGAAAAAGAAATGATTAAATGTAATTGTATCCATTACGAATAATAAGTAAATGGAAGAATTGTTATATTAAAGAATTTAATAGTATAATTAATTAAATATGTAGGAGACTTTATTAAAATGGTAAATTTGGTTAAAATAAAAGGTAGTTAACTATTTTAATTTTTTTATAAATTTTTCAATTTTATATGAAAAAACCAAATTATATAAAATTGTAATTTTGTTACAAATATACAAATAAATATCATATAAAGAAAAATATAAAATTATAATTTTACATCTAAAATATATAAAAAGAAATATATCATGTATTAACTAAAAAGTCAAAGCAAAAAGTAATGCAGATGTTGGAGAAGGTGAGGGTGGGATAGGCAAAAGGAAGGGTATTCTCAGTGGAGCTTTTGTGAAATTGGATTAAGAAAGAATGAGGACAATTATTGAAAGATCTTCCTAAGGTAAGTATCCTCTCTCATGGCTAGTTCATGATCAAGTTCAATTCAACAGATGTGGCTAGCTGGGTCCTTGGTAAAGCATGGAATATAGATTCCACCCCGACGATGATGAAACAATGGAATACATTGTTTGATGCTAGTTGTGAAAATTTGGAAAGTGCTCATGTGTGGGTAAGGCTTTCGTGGTTGTCGCCACAACTTTGGTCGAAGGATGTCTTCAGGGTTATCGAGAATAAATTAGGGTATTTCCTGAAGATCGATATGTCTTAGGAGACAAGCAGGAAGATGGTTATGGCGAGGGTTTTGGTAAATATGGATTATCGTGAAGGCTTATTCGTTGACTTGAACATATGTTATCAGTGTTTTACTCACAAACATCTCTTAGACTACTAAGGGATACCCTTCAGGTGTGGTAGACGTCACAAATATGGTCCCATTATGAAGAATTATACTCTTCCTTTTATGAGCAAGAAAGGGAGAAGGGATTCACTTCCTAGAGGCCACGGGGGGGGTATAAGGGAAGAAAAAGGATGTTGGGTTGAGGAGATCCTCACTCAAGTGCAACAGAAGAATTCTAGGGAGCTTATGCAGACAAATGGGGGTGGTGAAGTTGGGGGAAATGCATCAACAAAGTTTGTGCCACTCATTTCTCAATTTGGCAGTCCCCTCCTCTGGTTCTCCATCATCGAGTAATTGCTCTTCTTCACTTCCTGTTTCATGTTTAATTAGCTCATTTTTCTCTCTTGATATGGGGTGGGATCCATCCTCTCCTTCTCAATCTCTATCTCATGTTCTTCCCTCATTGGCTTTGGTTTCTTGCCTACTCCCCTATCCTTTCTCAATGGCCCCTCCCTGATATCAATTCCATCCATGGCTATGGAGTCATCTTTTGATCCTAGTCCCCATTATAACCTTTGATCAACCAATAAAAGGGGGATGGCATTTCTTGTGTGGGGGGACTTGGTCCTTCTCCCCCAATCCTGCCTGGTGGGTCCCTGAGGGGTAGGAAATCTCTCATTTCAAGAGAAAAAATTAAGGCTATCCTAGAGGTTGTGGCAGGAAGACATAAGCCTATTGTAAAGGTGCTTAGAGCGCCACAATCCCTAAGCAAATATTCTAAATTATCTTTCTCTCTTTCCACTGTTGAGGTTTCGCTAGCCCGTCTAAAAAGCTAACTCTGAAGAGACTTGTTTCTTCTAAACATTTGGACATTATTTTCCTTTAAGAAACTTTGGGTGATGGGGACAGGGTTGTTGGAGCTCTGGAGTCTCTATTGCCTAGATGGATTTTTGTGGCATTAGATGCAAAAGGTAGATCTAGGAGGTTAGCTATTAGATTCAATAAAAAATCCATTATAACTATTGGCACATGGGGCTATATGATGGTTCTGAGGATTGTTATATTCTTTGTTGAATTGGAGAAGGGCCTCAAGGTAATCAATATATATGGGCCATGTCATGTCAAGATGACCTTCTCAGATATGTTGACGAATAAATCTTATATGAATGCTAATAATTTGGTGGTAGGAAGAGATTTGAACTTTTCTATTGTAGTTTCAGGATTCTGGGGCCCTCGTGCCCATGTGACACTTTGTCATATTATTCCAGCCACCTCCTAGTGGAGCATAAACTATGTGAGCTAGACTTGAACAAGTATAAGCCAACTTGGAGAAAAAAAATAATAAGGAAAGCAATGGTGGCAAGGATTATAGATGAGTTCCTTATGGCAGATACTTTGATGGAAAGGACCCCTTTGTTTCAACAATGGATTAGGGTGGGTGGTGAATTTGATCATCGCCCCATTTTTCTTTAATTGAAAAGGAACATAAACAAACCTGGTAGCCCCTTCAAATTCAATGCTTCATGGATCAAAGATGTTTCATTTCACAATCTTGTCTCTGAACCCTGGATTCCTTATAATTTTGTTGAGGAGGTGTCGGTACCAGTCCACTTTGCCGAGAATCTAACACAAGTGAAAAAGCTATGATCCAGTGGTCAAACCTCAAAAGACAACAGGAGGAGGCAAAGCTTAAAGGAATGGATGAAGAGTCGGAAAGAATGGAAGCTCCTGAAGGGGTGGCTATTTGAATGTGGAATCCAAACAAAGGATCATACATCTTGAAGTTACTAAAAGGAGAATCTTGGAAGAAAAGGAGGAGACGTGGAGGCAAAAAAGAAAATCCATTTGGCTGAAGAGCGGAGACAAAAATACGAAGTTTTTCCAAAAATTTTCAAATGGGTGCATAGTATGAAACACTATATGGGCTATGGATAAGTTGGATGGGGGCTGAGATTCATCCTTCAAGTAGCTTTCCAAGTTGGGAAAAATACATTTCAACAATCTATACAAGGCGCCCCCATAGGTTTCCATAGTTGAAGTAATATTGTTGGCTCAATTCTTTCCTAGGTTCCCTGATGTTAATGACAACCAAATTTTAATGGTAACTGGAATCTGATGCCAGATTGCAAAGGATGCTTCATAATTTTCAAAAGGATAAAATTTTGGGCCCCAATGGTTAGTGTGGAATTTTTCCTAGGGTTGTATGACATTCTAGGAGAAGACCTCTCAAAGGTGGTTGAGGACTCTCGACTAATAGGGCATATGTTGGACTCTTTTAACTCGACCTTTATTTCCCTCATTCCTAAATTGGAATCCCCTCAATCCTTTGATGACTTTTGGCCTATTTCACTATGAAACTGCATATACAAAGTAATTACAAAATTCATAGAAAAGAGGCTCAAGTTGATTCTTTCCCGAAATGTATCAAGGGAACACTTTTCATTTTTGGAGGGTTGAAAAATATATGAAGTAATAAGAGTCGCTCATGAAGGGCTCCATAGCTTAAAATGAAAAAACATCAAGGGGTTTGTGATAAAAAATTACCTCTTTAAAGCATATGACAAAGTAAGTTGGATTTATATTTGATTGCTCCTCACACATTTGGGCTTTGAAATACCCTTCATAAACTAGGTGATGAATTGTATTACCATAGTGTCATTTACAGTCCTTATCAATGGGTCGGCCTCGACCTTTTTTCATGCACAACAAGGACTTCGAAAAGGTCGTCCAATGTCTCCTCCATTGCTCTTGCTAGTGGCGAAGGTCCTTAGTAGGTTATTATCTAAAGCTAAAAGAAAGGGTGACTTAAGAGGTTCTCTGGTGGCTAATTACCTGACTATCACTCACCTATTGTTCATGGATGATATTTTAGTATAAGTAATCTAGGAAGTTCCAGAAATGGCCAAAAATTCAAAGTCTCAATATAGTGGAAGTTGTGTCATTATGTAGAGCTCAACGAACTAAATCCAATGTAACTTGAATGGGTGAAAATGAAGCTCATACATGAAATATATCATGTTCTGAAGATTACATGGAACTTGAAAATGTCCAGGAACACGTGGAACTGTATGAGTGCAAACATGGCAAGTTTGTACGATGACATGGCATGTGTTGATGTGGTAGAGTCTGTGCAGGTGATGAAATAAAAGGCTAGAAAGTTGACATGTGGCACTGAGTTGGAAGTGACATGGCAAGAAGGGTGATGAGTTGGAAGTGACATGGCAGGCAGGGTGTTGACTGGGTTATGGTTGGATTAATGAAAGGTTATCATGTGGCCCAATTGAAAGGAGCCATGTGGCACTGTAAGAAAGGCCAAGAAGCTTCAGTTGTCAAATAATTTACACAATTAGAGGACACATAGATTGAACCCTAGACCTTAGTGGATATAATTAACAACTTTATCGTTGGACCAAGCCATGCAAGTGTTACGTGGCCATGAAAAAAGTTGGTTTTAAATTTGTTTATATTGTATGGTGGAAAAGCGGGGGTGGAACTTGCGAAATCTAGCGACTTATCCAAATTGGTTAACAACCACTGCCAAATTAATTAACAACATACATATATCACCAACTAACGTAACACATATTGTAACATGTTAATATATCGTTGGGCCACCAATTATTTGGGTTATACCAATGTAACGTTGGTATATTACTAGCAATTGCCCCTAAAGGTGAAAAGATACACCGAAAAATTAATGAAGCACCAAAACATAGAGGTTTTGGATATGGAATTAATGAGGTACCAAAACATAGAAAAAGAGACAGTCTAGTTGCTCCATATTTCCATGACCTTTGTTGCTACAGTGCCTGATCAGATGCCCAAAATACAAGACATGGTGGAGATGATCAAGGACATGAGGTAGTTCGAAACAGATGATAGACAATCCTTTGATGGTAAATCGAAAGAATCCAATGGACAAAATCCTCCTTAGCAAACCACACCAGAAGCACGCACCCCCACAATAAGAACACCTTAACAACAACTCCTCAACAAGCACACCTTGACAGTTGAAATTTTTCTGTTTCTGTCCATATTATAACACAGTTTCCAATATCATGGGTTTTTCATGATTTATTTCATTTATATCCATCATTTAAGTAAAGTAATTTCACCACAAAATTGTTTGCTTTATATTCTGGTTTTCACTCCCCTTTCAGAGGCCCGCGGGTGATCTTGAAGCATTCTTTCTCCACCCATCACAATTTCAGAGGCACCAATAAGAAGACAAGGCAGCCATGGAAAGGGAATATTACTTGTATCTGTTGTCAGAAACGAATGCTAGAAGGATCGATGTCAGGGGAAATTTTAAGAACCACCCTAAATTTATATGTATAATAAATGGGAGAGATACATAGGAAAAATGGGACGTGATTTTATCAATAATATAATATGTATATATACTTTTATTTGTGAATCTCTCACCAGATTATATTATCTTGTAAAGTCATGGCAAATCTTTCACTGAATTATAAAATCTTGTAAGATCTTGGCAAATCTTTCACTGAATAATAAAACATTGTGAAGTCTTGGTGAATGTTTTGTTAAAGTATGAAACCATATATGAAAATAGGAAAACATATTCATTAAATTGTAATATACTAACATAGATGTTTGGAAAAAAGAAACGTCATTTTCTCTTCCTACAAACAACGTTGCAAGTTTCAGTGGTCGTGTTTGTCAAGGTTCTTACTGTACACTCTTTCATATCCTTCTATTAGTTTTGATAATATTCCACAATAAAGTTCTTATAGGTGTTGATCTTGACCACCAGTTCTCTCAAGGTAGGAGAGATTAATCTTTTCTCTACCACTTTTTTCAAGCTACCACTTTTGTCAAGCTATCAAATTTCTTTCTTATTCCATAGACTCCAACTGCGAGATAGAAAAAACACATCAAGTTTGTTTACCCCTACATGCCAACAAGTAGCAAGCCCCAACTATATAATATAATAAAGTAGTAAGTATCCCAAAGTCCTGAAGGGGATCTAATGGAAAGAAGTGATCGTTGTCAGAAGCCTCCCAATCAATATATAAATATATAAATGTAGATTTATTATTATTTTAATTGGAAATATTCAATTAAATAATAAAATTTAATTATGTCTCTCCCAATCCCCAATCTAAATTGCTTATTAGCATAATTCACTACCTTCATACGTCTTGCATTTTTTAACAACGTTGTAAAAAAATACCCTATAGATCATCATGACAAACTAAGAATAACAGAGAAGATGAAAGGTTGTACAAATCAACATATTTTTCAAACAACTAATCCAACATTAGTACCTTAACTTTTTCATGAAGATATCATATTGAGAACGTTTGAAAAATGATGGGAAATCTAGGTAGCGACTATCTCTCTTCTGCGAGGGTGATGCAGAAAGAGTGATAGGATTTCACTTTTTTTTTTATTAAATCAGAAAAACCAATATTAATGGAGATATTGGTATTTTTTACTAAATTTTGTGAAGTGACTAAATGTAGCTTTAACCATTCACCTTAAGATGTTTTTTACAATATAATTTTCTAAGTCTATTTAATATCTTCATTATCATAAAAACACACCTATATTCATCTTAACTCCACATCTACCACTCTTAGAGGAATGAAATCTATGAGCTTAAAAACTACTATTAGTAATTTATAAAAATTAATCAAATTAATAATTGATTTTTATTTTATCTTTTTATTTTAACCAAGTTAAAATGTTTAAGTGACATTAAATTACAAGATCAATTTTTACTCTTGATCTACCAAGCCCCAGAGGGATCAAATATTTTTTCACTCTATGCTAGTTTGCATATCACAATATTTGATCCCTCTCGGAGCTTAGTAGATCCAAACTAAAGATGGATTTATGTTGGTTTAATTCCCCCCATATCACAATATTTGATCCCTCTCAGAGCTTAGTAGATCCAGACTAAAGATGGATTTATGTTGGTTTAATTCCCCCTTTAAATAGGCTACATTCCACGTGAATAACATGGGTCAATACCATGTGCTATCTTTATTTTTATTAATACTAATATTATGGTTAATAATGTTTTTTTGCATGGTATTAATAATAATTGGCCCATAGGCTTCACCTAAATATAACGCATTTTTTGAGTGTTCATAAATATAAGGTGACTTATGGAGTAAATATAAAAAATGTTTTATTTATTTACCATACCTCTCGTTTATTTATATTTTTATTAATTTACCATGCTTCTTTTATAAATATGGTATTTGGCCCATATGATTCACTTAAATAAAACCTCTTTTTTGAGTCTTCTTAAATAGAAAGAGGGTTATGGACTAAATATAAAAAGAGGTTTTATTTATTTACCATACCTCTAGTTTATTTATATTTTTATTTATTTACCATATCTTTGGAGTAAGTATAAAAAGAGGTTTTATTTATTTATCATGCCTCCACTTTATTTATTTTTTTATTTATTGGGACCAAATACAACCTCCAAAACCACTTCCAAAACCAGAAATTGGGAGTTGAAAACGAATTTAACATTAAAAAGCAGTAAATCAAGCAATTGTAATGGAATAGAACCCCCCAAACCAGGCGAATCAGGTCAAAATGAGTCTTTTCATAGTTTATCCACCCCTTTTTTTTGGGCTAACATGAAAAAAATAATTATTTTTTAAATAAAAGTTGGGCTAAATATATGAAATGGGTGTTTTATAAAAATTTTGCCCCTCTAAAATGAAAAACCCCTTAAATTTCGCCCTTGGGCTAAAATTCGCCCCTAAAATTTACCATGATTGATGTATCGTCACCAATTGCTCTTTGCATCAACATATTTATTGTTGAAGCCCCAACAGATGCTAGCGGCCATGCCCCGCCACCCAATCTAACCAGTTATCAAAAGCTTGCAAACATCGTGCATGAAGCATAAAAAATAAAGAATACGTCACACGGCCACCAAGAGACCTGTGACGTTGCCTGTTGGGTCAATACGATAGACTCATTAAAGCCTCCAAGTTGTAAGTCTCCATATGAGCTTTCCAACATACTTGTAGTCACTCTTGCGCCTCAAGAATCTCTTCATCATGGAAATAAAGAAAAAGACATTGTGACTGCTCAAGTACGAAGACCTGAAGCATTCAAGCTGATCAGGTTCCTGGATAAGGAAAAGTCATGGTGTTACAAGGAATAAAGGTGACAAATGATAAGCCCTTGTGCTCCGATGTTTATATCAAATTTAGACAAGAGGATGATGAAGAAGAAGATTTATATGCGGGGACATTATGTCACATGCCTCCTCCCCCAAAGCAGAAAAGGATCCACAATGCTAAACCAATTTTTGATGGGGATCGTCAAGAGTAGAAAAGGGCGAGAAAGTGTTTCTTGAGGTTGGGAATGAATGACATATCAACCCATCAACCTCTTAAAGCACATAAAGAGGAGAGTGTTAATGTAAAATTGGTTCTAACATTCAAAGTGGATAAAGATCCAATCAAAATCGAGAGCATTTTTATAGACTATACGAAAATGCAGAAGTTGATTATAAGGACTGAACTATATAGCTCTATTGAGTTTTACTAGAAATATAGAATTTTGTTAAGGCACCACACAGGTGATCTTCAAAGAATTCTTGAAATAGGCACCATACTAGATTAGCGATCGAGGCTGCTCCCAATGAACAACGTAAACCCTCTTTGCTTCATCCTTATTGAAATACCTCTATTGTTTCACCATGCTTGCTTTAGGTCACTGCCAGACGCAGAAATCTGGTACTTGCCAGTGGCTGGTGGCTATTAATGAAAAGACAGTCAGAAAATTCATTGCAATGACACCAACTCCATTACTATCACTGGGTGTTCAAAATTGTTTGGATTAAGGTGGACGAAAATGAAGGGTTTTTATTGGCTAGAAGGACGAAAATGAAGTGTTCTTATTGGCTAAAGTGAATATTAATTTCCCAACAAATTCCATATAGAGAACACCTCCTTGTAATTATATGACCACCATTTAAACGTCAACAAAATTTTGTTATATAGTTGTAACGTGTGCCACCCCTGAGGGTTAGACCCTGTGTGGTTAGCAACATAACATTTTACATTATAAAATTTATACCAATGCGCCAAACCCTAATGGTCAGGTATTTTTTGTAAACTTGATGAATTTTATTGCTAGTTGAGGCCTACAAAACCAACTATTATGGAAAACTTTGGAGACCAATTGAAGGAGCGTTTCTCAACCTTTTTAGTGCATTTTTTTGAAGCGGATTCTAGAGGTCGAGTAGAGTCTATTAGACCCAAGAAGAGGCTCTTTTGATATAATTTTAAATTATTTGAGAGCTAATAAGGTAAGGCCTCCCATATGGAGAAAAGGTGATCCCGGAGACATAGTCCATCAGGGACGAACTCCGTTAACAAATATGGTTGTGCATTTTTTCCTATTTGTTGTGTTTTCTTCTCATTTTTCTAAAGTTTCCATAAGTTCTTCATGTTTACATGCATAAGCGCTAAATTGGTTTTTAATCATGCAAACACACTTAAACACATTTTAAAATCAAAGTCATTTTAAAGTTTTTGGTTCATCAAGACATGAGCTAGCCATCATCAAAGTGGCCCTATAACTATTTCAGAAGGCTACATGTATGCAATTCAATGTTCTCAAGTCTACTCTCTCTCCTCTTGGCCTATCAAGGGATGAATCTAAAAATGTTCATAATCTTTTTCCTTTCGACTCTAATAAATTTGATGATGGATTAAAGTACCTAGGATTTCATTTAAAACCCAATGATTACAAAAGGTCGATTGGTACATGCTTATTACAAAGATTGGAAGGAGATTGAAGGTATGGAATTTGAGGTGACTACCTAGAGTTGGTAAGTTAAACCTTCTGGATTTTAGAGATCTGTGGTATTTATCTTTTGAATTAGTTGTCGGAGAATCCACAGTTTGAACATTTTTATGCCAACGTTTCAAATCCCAACTGGGATCCATCTTCAGGACATTTGAATGATGATACAAGAAGAGTGACTTAGAAGGGAATAAATAATCAAGCGGATAGTAAATTTTTAGGAGAATGTCGGCTGATTGATTATTTATTTTAATTTATTTATTTATTATAATTTATTTGATTATTTATTTTAATAATTTATTTTACAGGTGAGGAATATAATAATTTTAAAAATTTTTAAGATTTTTAAAAGCATAAAGGACTAATATCAATTTTGGAGGTAATACCTATATTTTGGATGTCTTTATCTTGGATTTGAAAAGGTGTTTTGAATTATGTTTGCAAATTATGTTGTCATTTCTTATGGTTAGGTTCTAAAGAAGGGTGAGATTTACAATGGGTAAGATGGGATAAAATCTCTCTACCGAAGATTTGGGGTGGAAGAGGCTTAACAAACATCCCCTACTTTGCAAAGGCCTTGGTAGCAAAAGTAGGATGCAGGTTGATTTCATTTGACAGTTTGTAGATAACTGTGGTATATAAAAAATATATCCACCCCTACTCCCTAGAAGAATGGATTCATTTTCCATACAATAAGAGACCAAAAATCTCAGTAATATGGAAAGTTGTATTATCCTCATTTTTTGTGATTGAAGAAGGTTTGGCATGGAAAGTCGAAAATGGGGAAAAGGTGAGGATTAACATTGATCCCTATGAGGAATGTGGGGATCATTTTCAATTGCCTTGTGAGTTGGTCAACTTTTTAAATTCCAATGGTAGAATTACAATGAATTAGGTGGCAGATAACACTCACACATCAATTTGGGCCCAAGGTTGGATGAATGCCCATAAGCTCGATTTAAAAAATAACTTCACAAAATTACACATTTCTTTGAACGCATCCCACGTCCATCTCAGAGATTAGGGAGGACTCTCTAGCTTGGGTTCGCTCTCTATTTGGAGAGTATTCATCGAAATGGGGTTACATGTTCATCATTGATAATAGGAGACTTAAGTTGATGGCCTAGTGGTGGAAGAAACTCTAGAAGTTCTGTTGCCTTGCAGAAGCACACTTATTTCAACGATGCTTACTGCAAAATAAGGTCCTTGCCAGGGATAATTTAAAAAAAAGGTGTCTGGTAGGCCCCAATTATTGCGTTCTTTGTAAACAATCCAAGGAAACAATGAATCATCAATTTCGTTTTTACCCCTTTTTGGTTGGAGTATGGAACTTGATGGAAAGAAACTTGGGTTTTATTACAAACTGGCACAGGGAGACTGTAAATGATGCCTAAAAGCTATGGTGGGATCAGGCTTCCCCAAATAAATATAGAAGGCTTTCACCCCTCATAAATTAGGGCATCTCTTCTGGAACAATGAAAATTTTCAAGACAAGTCTTTTTCTCTCGACAAAGTGGTAGCCCAAGTTTTGGCTATCTTCTTTCTCCTTCTTGATTTTGTGTCTATGCATATTCCACGAAATATAATTGCCGATGAGATTGATCATTCTTTTCCTTGGGCCTATCTTGATGGGGCCTCTTTTCTGAGCGGTAAATGTTGGAGGGGGGGTGGATGTTCTTTATCTATAGGAAAATCATTTATACAACCTTCAAAGTGGACTGGGCAGAGGTTCTAATAATTATGCAAAAGTACTTAGTCTAAATCTTCTTCTCTTATTTTATATTGAGAAAGAATGTAGACATGTACAAATATTTGGTGATTCTATGATTGCCATAAATTGGTTCAATAATATACAAAGATGTCATGTGCACACACTATCTCACAAGCTTTTGATGAGATTTCATGTCGTCACATATACAGGGAAAGAAACTATATAGTAGATTCCTTATCTAAAGCAAGCACTTTACAGGCTATGGGCTCTTGGAAAATCACTGAGAAGATAGGAAATTCAATCTCAAAATTCTATCATAAGCCCTTCATAGAGGGTTTGCAATAGGAACATCAATTGAACTAAATATATTGACTACTTTTATTTTCTTTTATTACCCAAATAACTGGGAGACTATTGTATATAATGATGTGTATTTATATCTTTTTGAGACAGTTTATAGCCATGATACAACTTGTTAATCAAGCCTGATTTTTATTTTTGGGGGTAGTTGTCAAATGACTTTCGGATGCATAAGGTGCATATACTAAATGTAATTTCCATTTTGCTAATGAAAATTATGATTATTTTTTTGGAAAAAAAATTGAAAGCAAAATAATAAGACATAAATATAATTTCATTTTAATAATGAAAATTATGATTTTTCCTTTAGAAAAAAGTGAAAACAAAATAATAAAACAATCTTAAAAAATAAAAAATAAATAAAAAATTAGAAAAAAAAGTGAAACAAAATAATAAAACAATCTTTAAAAAAATAGAGTAAATTTATTAAATAAAGGAAAAAAATTTACTTTCAAATTAAAAATACAAAATACAAGCTCATTGAATAGAGAGAAATTATAATTTTACATAAAATTAAGGCGTCGAAATTATTAATGGAGTGTGATATGTCTTGCATAAAAAGTGAAAGCAAGATTAATAATGTGTGAAAATAATAAAACGATCTGAAAAGATACTCATAAAAGAGCAAAATCGTCTAATAGTTAAACTAAGCTCATTATATTAAAAAAATAATAATTTTACAGTAAAAATTAAAGGGTCCAAATGAATGAAAGTGACTTCGAGTTTCATTTTCAATGATTTTTACGGTGCTATGAAGAACGTGATAATTATATTAAAGATTTATATACTTTACATTCATTTCACCTATACCCATTAGAAACTCTCTTCAAATTTATCAAATAAGTAGAAGTGTTTTAAACATTTGATGAATTTATTTTATTTTTGTTTTTTAGATGTTTAAATTTTGGAAAAGGAAATTTACATTTATAATTAAAATCGGGTGAAAATTGTTTTTTGCTAATGAAATTGTATATATTAGATGTGAATATGGTTATTTTAGAGAGGGTGTTGAATTTATTTCTGCATTGATCTGGATTGGATTATTCTATTGTTTGTCATCCATCTTGATGCATTTGGAGTGGAAAAAGTGGAGGACTCAACTCATGGGACCGTTTTTACCTGTGGGACCCAGTTTGGTAAAACGAGGTCTGAAACCTTCCAAGAGTGTTTTGAGACATCAAACAATTTTTTTTTTTGGGGGGGGGGGGGGGGGTGGTTGGTGTGGGGGAGTAAAACTTTGTCGCTTTAGCACCGTACCATCTCATGCTATTCTAGACACAAAGATATTTCCAACAGCGCAAGAAGTGCATCAATCAGAGTCTGTATGCAAAATTTATGCCACTCAGAAGTTGACCTTCCTGTTTTCACACATATAGTTCGAGAGTATGTCATGTCAGCCCCCATTATTCATGGAAAAGGGGCTAACTACGTGATTATGATGTAAAAGACTATAGAAGAGTCTATATTGTAACTCTAGTTAAGAGTTGATGTAATCAAAATTAACCTCTAGTAGGCTATCGCGCTGTGTTATAACTAGACCATTAGGAGGAACAAGCATGTCATTCTTTTGAGAGCATTTTGTTCCATAGCTGAGAAAAGATAGCCAGGAGAGATAGGAGGTAGAGCACACAGAGAGGATTTGTGCACTGTTGTAGCCCACGGGCCAGATGCATTACTTCTTTGTACCTACAACCATATTTCCAAACAGAGAAAGAGAGTGATGCAACCTCACCTTCCAACTAGGTTTTCTCCTGAAAGTGTTTCCCATAGAGCATATCTTGTGTCTTGTGTGTGTGTGAGCTTATTTTTTCATTCTCTACTTTTCTGCATAATTTCCATTCACATGTAGGCACTAATTATAATTAAAATAAAACTGTGATAGTGTAAAATTTCAATATTTCAATATATTATTATCAGATCTATTGTGACGAACTGTCCAGTGGAATATCCACGACCGTTTACAGATCATGCATTAAAAGCAACAATTTCATTAATGCAAAATCATAATTTCTTTGTTCCAACTATGACAAACCAAAAAATAAATAAAAATAAAACATTTAACCTTCTTCCTACCAAATATGTTTTGAATACTTGAGCTTGCTTCAAAAAAATCTTAGTTTTGTTCCTTGCCCGCCATCCATGTATATTCTTGTTAAATAGTATTGTTTTGGTAGTGAATGCTATTTATAAAGACCCATTTCATTACGAGCATTTTGTTGGGATATATGCCCCCAAATATATCATTTCAATTAATTGTTGTACAATGGCCCTAGAGAACTCAAGCTCAATCCTCCAAGAACATCAACAAATGAAGACTTGCTACAAGTGCAAGCTCTTTTTGTGTTGTGATTTAGGATTAAGGGTTGTCCCCATAAGTGTGGTCAAAATAAATATCCCGCATTATTTAGTAGGATTAGGGATTCGTCCACATATATGTGAACAAATTATTTTCTTGTTAATTTTTTGTTGTGTCCAATAAACCTTACTCTCGATCCCCTTAAGAAACATCATAGGATGCGAACTCCTTGGATGCAAGTGTATGTCCATGTTACAGTTGGTCGAGTGAGACCCATGTTCAATCTCCTTAAGAACATGGTGTTGGAATGGATACTTCTTTCTCTAGTTTTTGTGTTACAACCTAATGAGACTCGGGTTCAAGCCCTTTGGGAATATCAACTGATGACTAATTATGTGTTAAAGTGCCAGTTGAGTTATGACCCAATACAGTGGATAATGACTCCTCAAGCACAAGTGCAATTGCTTCTTCTGTTATGACCTTGTAAGAGTATAGCAAGATATATGTAGATTCTTCATGTACAATTGCAACTGCTTGTTGTGTTATGACCCCAAGTGACTAAGGTTCAATTACTGCAAAACAAGTTATAAGAATAGATATCCCCAATTACTAGACTTGCATTTTATTGGCGTGTTATAACATGGGACTTGGGTTCAATCCCATCCAAAACATTAATAAATGAGGACCCACTAACGTAAGTGCAAGTTTATGTTGTGTTATGAGCCAACAAGGCTTCATACTAATTTCCTTATTATCATGATATTAGAGTGAATGTCATCATTAGAAACACCTTCATCTAATTATTGTGTTATGTGCCAAAAAGACTGAAGTTTAAACCCCTTGAGAATATCTATAAATGCAAACTCCTTATGTGTAAGTGCAAGTGATTCTAGTATTGTGATCCAAGTTCATCCCCTAAAGAATATGTTGTTAGAGTGGAATATACCCTATCATGAATGATTGTGTTATGGCCCAACATGACCTATTTTCAATCCACCTAAGAACATCAATAAGTAATACTAATGATGGAAAACCGCCTTCTTCTCCAATGCGCAACAACGCTGCAACTTTCTTCCACACGCACGGCCTGTGGGTTATGGGCCTACGGAACTTGATTAATTTCCACAACGCACATTGTTCACAATAATAAACTACAATACAATTCCAAATTGCATCGCAACATTGAGTCGTATCACACATCACCACTCCACAATTTACCACACTTTGCAGGAATGGCTCATTGTAGATCCAAACTCTTTTCCTTGAATGCGATATGCGATATCGCTCATACCTCACGCTGCTGCCAAAACCCTCACCCAAAATATACGTTTAAACTTGAAACTTATTTCAATAAATGTACACAAATAATACATGAACTGAATACATAAAACTACATTGATTTCATTAATGGTTCGAGTTCGAATTACAACATACTTCCATGAGCTAGATCGCTCTCTCGCTCTTGATGTTACATGGTGTCTGGCCCCCCTACAAATGTGCGAAGACTATATTTTATAATGAATACAATACATTGAATGGATCATTTGAGATCCATTCTTTTCTGTTAGGATCTCGTAACAAATTCCTAAAATCACTCACAATCTCTTAAAATAGTAATTTCAGTAATAAACAATTAACAAATTCATGAGCAAATCTAGTTCTCATGCCATGCTAACGTTCTCGAAGGTTCACGAATTTCAGTTTTGACTTGGGGTGGTTTTGCTCCTGCATCAAATACTTACACCCATGCTTGTTGTGTTATATGTCAATAGTTTGTAGGCTCAATCCCCCTAATAACATGTAGTTATAATATATGAATTCACCCAATAAAACCCATTTATCTAATTTGTTTGGTATGACGTAGCATGACTTGGGTTTGTCCTCACAAGGGAATATACACATGAGGGCTCTTTGGATACAAATGTAAGTGCTTTTATGTTTTGACTTAGTGATGCTCAAGTTCAATCCCTTTGAAAACATGTATTCAAAATTAAATAGCCTTCGAACTAATTATTATGGCGACACAAAGCATGTGGGGAGTCCTTCAGTGCAAGTACAAGTGCTTCTTTTGTTATGATCGATCAAGGTCCATGTTTAATTCCATTAAAAACATAATGTTGGAATTGATACCCCTCTAGCTTTTTTTTACTATGACCCAACATATGAAGAATCACTAGAGGCGAGTGCATGTGCTTGGTATGTTATGACCTCATTAGCCTCGGGTTTCACCCTGCCAAGGACATGTTATGAATATAAATACCTCTTAGGTTAAATTTTGTACCATGGCCAAGCTAATGAGTACTCCTTAGGAACAAGTGGAAATGCTTGAACATACCTCCCTAAACTTGGGATTCACCACCTTGAAAACAAAAGCATGTGGTTGGAATGAATACCTTTCATGTCAATACATGTGTTATGGTTTAAGTGGTAAGCACTTCTTAAGTGCAAGTGCTTGTACATGTTGTGCTATGACCCACTAAACTCCTAATCAATCCAACCAAATTCATGTAAATCTGGATGGATAGCTCATAAAATTATAAGATGCCCTCAATTATATGATGACAACAAATGAGGACCTAAAAGTGTTAGTGTTGGCTGATGAGGATAGAACTTGACCCTTTGAATCCTCGGTGACTATCACAAAATGAATACCCCTCGGTCCCTCTAGGTGTAATAGACCCCCCTCATTCCCTTGAACTCTCATTGGAGATAATGAATTAGATTAATACCACTGGGTCCCTCTAGCTGGAATGGGCACCCCTCATTTCCTCGAATTCTCAGTGGAGAAAGAAAACGAAGTCCTTATCCTATCTCGTCAAACCCTATTTCTTTTGGAAGAGAGTGAAAGAAAAGATGGGTGCCTACCAATTAGGCATTGTATTTTTAAAGATAGTTAGGTTATTGGTAACCTCACTGGGGTAGGCGTGCATTGAATGAGGTTCTTTCAATAAATTGCGTAAGTACTTCAATCACTCGTCTTGGTTTTTTAATATTTCCGCGACATGCGTAACCACCAAAGTAGTAGATTCTTGCGGTTGGAAAACTTAGTTTCGACAAATCACAACATTCTCTTTCAGACCGAACACCCCGGGGGTAGACACTTTTAAATTAGTTAGGTTTTATTGTTCGCACCTTAAATTCCGGTTTAATTACGGAAGTGGGTTGTGGGTCTGAAGGAACTTCCAGGAAACGAGTTTCGAAATAAAAACAAAAATAATAAAAGCACGTGGACCCCAGCTTTCCCATGTTACAAGTAAAATTCGGCGGTCAAATTGTTTGACTTGAGTATTTTAAACGGAAGAGACACCGTGAGGATTTCTTTGGAAGGATGTCCCAAAATAATGCATTTTTAAATATATGGTTTAAAATATAGTAAAATCATTTTAAATTTAAATTTATAAAGTAATATTACATTTTTTAATTATGTTTATAGGCACGTTTATTTTGGAATAGGGTTTTCAAATTTTTAATTTAATTGGTTAGTAGGAATTTGACTTCTATGGAGGATTTTAATTTTTCTTTAATAGTGTACACAAATCAAAAGTTGATATTTGTCTCTAAAGTAGTTATGCCTTTTTTTTTAATTAAATTGATTAATTAAAAAGAATGTCACATAAATAAGTGTCATTTAAAATGAGTTTAGATTTTTTAGACATGTGGTATTGATAAGCCATGATATTGACTCATGGTATTGTAATAAAGTCTATTTAGAGATTAAGAATCAAGAATCTTTTTCCATGTTTTTCAAAGGTATATATGTTTAACTTTTAATTAATAATAATAATGATAACAATAATTTAAAATGTATTTATAATTTACTTAGTTTTATGATTTTTTGTATTTTAACAACCTGATGTGTATTATGAATTATTTGCTTTTGATACTTATTATGGATTGATGCCTATCAATATTTAACCATTTAATTTATATGAGTGCATTAGTATTATTTTTCATATATATATATATATATTTATATATATATATATTTATATATATATATAAGTTAATTTTATATTACTTTATTGAAGCGAGAGGCTCATTTTACAACCCATTGTTGTGGTGTAACTCAATCCGTTCGTCATCAAAGTTGAAATTTTGGTCATGTCGACTCAAATATATATTTTAAAAAATTAAAAATTAAATAACTATACAAATTTTTTAAATAATGTCAGTTCATAAAAAAAATTGCACCTGAAAAAATTAGACCTCTCTCGGCTGATGTTAGATCCATATTTAAGAAGGGTCTATGTTGGTAATATCATAAAAACCAAGCACATTAGACATTCATTCAGCGTAAACATTGTTCACTCTAGGTGGTTTCAATCTACCCAACGAGAAACCAAATGTTTTTAATCACCTACCAATTGAGTAATTTGTCCAAACTACTTACAACTTTAACATCCTTAACAAAATTAACATATCTACAACGATATTGTATAACAAAAAACTGCGAGTTAACATTCTAGATAATCAAGAGTCTAAGGAGGTGTTGGGTCCTTCGCACTGGAGCCTGCGGGAGTTGGGGGACTAAGATCAAACAAGAGGTGGCACTATATATGAGCTAAACTTGCCTCCAATTTTTCCAAGCACGCCCACTAGTTTCTTTGGGCATGCTTGATGTCTTCCAAACCTGAAAAGATATTGAACATTTCTTCTTGTTTTCCTTTGAACAAGACCATACCCAATAAGGTCTTCATCCACTAGTAAATGGATATGGCATTGAGGTTTGTTTCCTTCTTCCCCTAGCTAGTTGGAAACATCCTTTGGAATCTCCAAGTTAGAAAAGGTTTGTTTGTCTCCAACAGCAAATGATTCCAACTGGAAGATCTCATTATAGGTTTTAAGAGGGACAATTGAATGATAGGTTTCAACAACTTCCTAAGCCTCATGTTGGTCCTGATTTCCCACCTGGGTGCCACGACCTCCCCCTCCACATTGAATATGCATTCTTTGTATTTTCATGTTAAGCATGAGGGCTTACACCAAGGGTTCACACAAGATTTATTAATGGCAGGGATCTATAAGCAAAACTAGTCCCAAAGAAAAGCTAGTTGTAAGACAAGGGTCTGAGAGCAGGGATGAAGGAAAATGTTCCATAGGCAGTCGTCTAAAGTTTGGAACTAGGTAGGGTGAAATATAGTAAAAGGGATAGAATGGTCATCAAGGAGAAGATACAACTACAAGCTTATGTTCCTGAATAACTGTTCATGAGGCCATAGACACACTAGACACCAACATACACAAATGATCTAAATTGGACCATTATATTTTTTGTCATCCATTTCGATGTATTTGGAGTGGAAAAAGTGGAGGAATCAGTTCACAAGACCATTTTTACTGACGAGACCCAGTTTGACGAAACAAAGTTTGAAACCTTCCAAGAGCATTTTTCCGTATCAAACGACGTTTTTGGAGGTAAAACTTTACTAATTTAGCATAGCACATTTTCATGCTATTCTACACACAAATATATTTTCAATAGCACAAGAAGCACGCCAATCGGAGTCCATATGCAAAAGTTATAATATTCGGAAGTTGACCTTCCTTTTTTCACACCTATAGTTTGGCAAGATGCCATGTCCGCCCCCATTATTTATGGAAAGGGGCTAGCCACGTGTTTGTGATGTAAAATAATCTAGAAGAGTCTATATTGTAACTCTAGTTAAGAGTTGATGTAGTCAAAATTAACCACTAGTAGGCTATCGGGTTGTGTTATAACCAGGCCACTAGGAGGAAGAGGCATTCCATTCTTTCAGGAGCATTTTGTTCCACAGTTGAGCAAAGATAGCTAGGGAGATAGGAGGTAGAGAAAATAGAGAGGATTTGTGCACTGTAGTAGCCCACATGCCACATAAATTACTTCTTTGTACCTGCAACCATATTTCCAGACAAAGAAAGAAAGAAAAGCAACCTCACTTTCCAGCTAGGTTTTGTCCCGAAAGGGTTTCCTAGAGAGCATATCTTGTGTCTTGTGTGTGTGTGTGTGCTTATTTTTTCGTTCTCTACTTCTCTACATAAATTCCATTCGCATGCATGCACCAATTACAGTTAAATACACAGATCTTAAAGTTTAATAAATTGTAATAGTGTAGAATTTTCAAATTTTTAATATAATATTATTAGATCTATTGTGATGAACTATCCAGTGAAATATCCACAATAGTTTATGGAAAAACAAACTAAAAACCAAATGAGTTTCTAATATAAATACTAATAGAGCTTAGAAAGAGATTAAAATTTACCAATGACCAAGTAGTCGATGTAGAGATAGTTTTTAGAGGCTGAATCGATAAAGCACACAAATGACAATGACTATTTTTTGCAATGAATTTGTCTCTCTCTTCTACCCCAAAGTGCTCAATTCCCCTTGTTGTAACATTTTCTTATCATCATTTTTTCCGCTAAAATTTATGTTGTCGCCAATTTTCTTTTTAGCTGCCACCAATTTATCTGCCAATAAATCCATTGCCACCAACCACTATATCCATTAATTCCCATTACTGCAAAATGTAACTGTTATATCATTAACACCTATTTTGTCAAGGACATTCTGTGCTCATTTGTTTTCAATTTCATTTTCTTCCAACATTATCACCTAACAATTGTTTTAGTTTTAATCCAAAGCTATTATATTTTTCCCTTGTGTCAAAGAATTACAGCTGAAGAAGAACACTGTTATTTCAGAGTCGTTTGAAGTTATAAAATACAAGATTGTTTCAACCATTATGATTCTATGGGTAATCTCATTTTATTTTGTCCCCATTTCACACTAAAAAAATGAGTTCACAGAAGGCAAAGTTTGCAAAAACATAGTCAAAGAACCCACTGTCTTTTGCATCTGTAAAATTCAATGAAATGTCATTGATTGATCTGGATGCTAAAATAGTGTAAACAAAATGCGAATTTGATATTTATGAGCTACAAAATTGGGCATTTCAGAAGTTTCAAGATAATAATGACGAGTTTCTTCTATGGGAATCCTTTTTTCCCCAATTTGTGTTTCCATAAACGAACAATTTTCCTGAGTTCATTGTATGGTGTTCACATAGGTACCTACCAAGTGAAGAGCCATAAAGGCTAAAAATGGAGAGTGGCTTACTCTACATTACCTTTGAATCAATTTCACATGCTCTTCAAGTTGTTGTTTCTAGCTCTATTCATCCATTCTCCAGTGAAGTTTTGTTGGAAATATATCAGAAGTTGACCCCTCAACAAAGGAATTCCATATTTGAGTCCATTTTTCTAGAAGGAACCAATATTCCCCAACACAACCCTCCCTATACTTCAAATGTCTTCCCAAATATTTCTAGACAAATCATATCCTTGTTGTGTTATATTTTAGGGTATGAAAGTAATGAAGTGATAGATGAAGTGGTGCTTGGTTTTCTGTCAATTATTTCACCAAGAAAGAAGCCTTCAATTTTATTCAATTTCAGTTAGTTTCTTTAAGATATAATTCATGAACAATTTTTGAAGTTCGGAATTGAAAGGTCATTTAAGAATCAGTTAGTTTTAGTTTATATGTTCGTGTACCATCAGTCAGAAAATTTCTTTCAGATACATTTGCAAAAGAAAGATATGTAAGGTATTCAATAGTCAATGTTTCACTAGACTTCCTTGGTTATGAAACACATTGAAGGATTTTATTTTACAAATTTTATGAACCAATTTCTATGAAAATGTTGTAGTCTCTTAAACAGTGATAATGTCCCGAGACCTTTTCCAGAGGTCAAGTGCAATTTTCAACTCAGTGAATAGACTAAGTTAGGTGATTGGTATTTTTATATAAAAGTTACTAAGATAAGAATGTATGGATGTGAACTCCCTCCATATTACTTGCCAGTTTTTCTCCCAATTAGATTTTTTTCTCTTGAATTCATCAAATAGAGTCTTAATGTTGATAAGATGCATTTCCTACCAAGAAATAAATAAGCTCTATTCAAACTCAAAGCACAAGTGGGGTTTTTTGTTGTAAACATTAGGGAAGCTGATAATGAATTTGTGTTTTTGTTAGCACAAATACAATTCAAAAAGGAAATTAGTTGGTATTAGGATCCAATTGAAAATATTTCTTCTATGAAAGTTCAAAAAGGTTCTACTTCCTATGTTCATGCACCAAAGCTAGATATTGAAAGATATGCTAATAGGGAAACATGGGAAGAAGGTACCCTAGAAGAATTACCAGAAGAAAAATAAGTAAATAGAAAAGCTTAATGTGTTAGAAACTCCTTAGAAAAGAGAAAAATGTTAGAAAATGGATCCTCATATTTCTCTACACCTTCTACAATTATTATCTCAAGTGAGACTATATTCAATTTGTAGCAAAGGGAAACAACAACAACACTGTCTTCTTCATCTCCTTCTTCTGCTAATCAGAGTATTTGTTATAAATTCATGGAGATTAAAAAGAAGAATGAAACTTTGAAGTCAATTACTTACACTCAGTTCTAGAGTCAAACCTCTTCTACAAAGAATAGGTTACTCTTAGCCCTGGATGTTGAGAAGGGAAAGCCTTAATTAGCTTTTTTGGAACCAAAAGCCTTAGGGGTTAAAGTTGCAAAAGATTTCAATACTTTTATATTTTCTTTTAACATAAAGGAAATTCATCCAATTTATCAAATTGATCTCCATAGAAAAACAAGGGAAATGATCTATATTCTACTTCAACAAGTTCAACAATCAATTTGTCTAAATTGCATAATTCATTGAATAAAACAATCTCCGAGTTAAAGATAGAGAGAATGTCTTATCTTGTTAAAGATACTAGGATCAAGTCATTAGAGGATATAATTATCAAATTGGGAATAGATCCTCATGATGTTAATGATACTCAAGAGATCATAAAGAATAGGAATGCATATATTCAAGCTCTACCCAAGAGACTAAAGCTGCCAACTACTAAACATCCTCAAACAGAAGAAGTTGGAGAACTGGAAAAAGAAAAAGAATTGCTCTTATCAACGACGACTGAGAAAAAATTGCAAATACAAAAAATGGAAACACATATGGTGTTAGCACTCTGTAATTTCCTTTAGGATGAAAAATGATTACAAAGGTAACCACAAACCACTTTTATGCTAGAATCTAACCCTTCTAGCTTTAGAGAGGGCTATCTCACTAAGGTTTTCTCAGTCAATTAGATGAATGAATGATTCTTGATCTTAGGCTAGTTATGAGGTCAAAAGAGCAGGTTGATTTAAATGTTTTTGAGGCAAGTGGGAGAAGAAACGTCCATTGGGCATGGAGTCACACTCTGCTAATGGTTTCAAGTGAATAAGGGATAATGATGTGACTTAGGTAGGGGCAAGATAGGCAATTTGCTGGTATTTTAACCTGATTTGTCGTAGATAAGGTGAATGAAGAGTTGTGAGGATGACACTGGAGCACCAAATTACAAGATGAATTTTAAATGTCATAAGAAAAAAACATAGATTGTTCAACTAACATAAAATAGAGCACAATAAGTAGTGAATTTTGAGACAATTTTTTGTTAAGCCAAACATGAAGACATTTATTAAAGCATGAAACTACAAGATATAATTGATAACTCATGGAAACACATTACCACCAAAGCTTGACACATGAATCCTTGTCAAATTCCTTTTGCCTTCTTCTATTCACTTGAACAATTGATAAAGAGTGCAAAATATCAGCCTTGCTTTCTCACACTAACAAAATAATTTTTCTATGTTTTGTACATCTTATATACATCATAAAAATCGATTTCCACCTTACATAGTCGAAATCCTTCAAGGAAATCAAATTTACTTGGCTACATACATTTAATTTTACTTACTATGCTAAAAAATAGGATCTAAATTACCTATTGCCAATCCTTTCTTAACACATCATCCAAGATTGAATATTTACAACAAACCAATAATTATACGACCTAAGGTTCTTAAACACCTATTCTGATGATAAAAAAAACTTCTAGAAATCAAATCCACGAGACAACAAGTCAAAAGATGATGTAGGCCAAAAACGCAACATTTGTGCCAATTGCGTAATAGACTGTATATTGTGAATATCTCCCAAATGATGAGTCCGATGGAGCTAAATTTTTTACAGAAAGTTGCTATCATCATACCTCATCTCCAAAAACATTTTAAGTAAAATCTGACTCACGAATCTCAATAAAATCCAAAAATGGTTGTAGGTGACAGTAGCTTGTTTCTCGAAAACCGTGAAACATTTTGGGCTGTAATTAACTAAGTTTATTCATATCACCCCTGTGCATAGATTGTAAAAATTTCAAGGAAAATGGATAAAGGGTTTAAGAGATCTGATGAAAATACTGTGACTATGTGAATGCGCAACGCAAAAGCGTATCGTTCCAAGATTTGCATATCTCCGACCTCTTTCTGACATTCTAAAGCATGTGGGTTGATTCGAAATATCCATGAGAATATTATGAACTCATGAAACAACTTTGGAACTAAAAACATGCCTCTGAAACACTATTTCTCTTTGGCAACAAACACGCAGCAACTTACGCAACACCTGCAGTCATCTCCAAAACTTTGATCCTGTGGTGATATTTCCTTAGCTAAAATGTTTGAGGCAACACCCACTATAAATGTTAACCTTATAACATCCCATAAGACTATCCAGGACTTTAAAATTGCACTAGCTCTATCAAAATGGGAAGTCATGACAAATGCACAACATGTCTTGTTTCATTTCTGCATTCTTCATCAAAAAGTTGACCTGTGCAAATTTTATAGGCAAAGAGACAAAATTAAAAAAAATTGGGACCTCCACATGATGAACTTTAACTATGTGATACTTCTGCAATTAAATCCGAACTACCTCTTCTTCTCCTTCTTCTAGACTATGTTGCTTCGACCAATTGTTGTTTTGCTTCCCTAAGCTTCTTTTTTATTGTTAAGGTATCCATGGCCATGTGTGAAAGGTTTGTAGACCTCCTAGAGTGATATGGGATGGTCTTGAAAGGTAAAATTGACGCAAAATGGGCAATAGGACAAATGCGCAACAAACAGGGCAAATTTGCAACATATGGGAATTAGGAATTTTTAAAGAAGAAAGCAATGATTTGATTAATGATATTTGACTAGGGTTTGTAATCAACCTATGGAGAGTTCAAGACAAACAATGAACACAATAATGAAAATTTTTTGTGTAGAAAAATACCAATGAAACAGGTGTAGCAACTTCAACTTGCAGACATGCAATTTTCTTCTTCTCGACCTCCAAAGCATTTCAGAGTAGAGAATGGGCTTCGAATGAGTGAAATGGAAATCCATATGCACTTTTTAAAACTTCATCCACCTCTAGAGTCTTCCTTGATGGTAATGATGATCCATTTCAAAATGAAGTGGCACTTGTTGAAATTGTAGAGGCATGACATGACCTATCATAACAGACCCCTATAATTAAAATAACTCACCATAACTAACTCAGATAACTAAAAATATTCATGACATGGCCTCTTTAGACTCTTTCATGATGAATGATGAACTCCATAATGACCTCTTAATGATGACACCACATGAACTTTCATCTCATCCTACAAAATAAGCCCTTTTGACTTTAGAGACTTTACATGACGTTTGATACCTAAAACTTAGACCTATTATTTACAAAAGACCCCTTTAAACTTGAATACTCATGAAATCAAGACTAACATTTACAAATTGACCTGAAGTGCATATAAAGGCTGAAATGACTAAGATCCCTATAATATAGGACCCTAACATATGGAACAACTAATAAAGGAAAGAGAACAAGAAGGGAATACAATGCCTTCTACTTTCCAAGTGAGCTCATAAAGAAATGATGCAACAAAAGAGTTAAAAAAAGCGTTATCATCTTTAATTTTAAAGAACGGAGAGATTGATAAATTAAAGAAAGCTTTAGAAAAAGTCAATAGTGATAAAATTAAATCTATAGTGCTTTAGGTTTTGAACTTTAGAGGACTTCTGAGTTCCATAAACAACTTGAACAATATCTAAGTCAAGCGGACAATGTGCACTGTCTTATTCAAGATAAGGAAAGAATCTAGGTGGAGATCATCTCTTCAATATCTGATATTTGGAAGTCAATTTAGATTACTGTTGAACAATAAGAACCATTAGAGAGCAAAGAAATCAAGAGTAAAATTGGAAATAAACCGAGTCAAGCTAATAAGATTATCAAGTTTTTGAATTCAAAAACAAAATAGGAACTAGAAGACATGGATATTATTGATAGTACTCATACAATCATGCAAACAAGAAAGTTTTTGACCAAGAAGAATTTAATGTTACAGTTGAAAGAAAAGTGTGATTCTATTTAAGTCTAGGATGGCAAATTTAATAGAAAATTATTTGCTATGTGGGAAAAAGGTTTACCTTCTTTTAAAAATTCACAAGGAGGAATGGTAATTGAAGATGAATATCAAAGATTAATAAACAAGGCTACATCACATAAATCAAAATTCACTGAGTAAAAGGAGCCTTAAGTGGTAAAAATCTTCTTGAAAAATTATCTGATGATTCGTTTATGTATTATGACATCGAATATTTATTCATAGTTAGACCAACCTTTCAAAAATATACTAAAGTGTATAAATCCTATAGAATAATGGTTACATTAACTTATCTAGTGGGAGAAGAATGGGAACAACTTCTTGATCTCATATCTTAATTTTCCAAGTCAAAGGTAGTTTCTTGAAGGCAGGCAATATTTTCGCAGAAAATCAAGGAAGATCTAGATTTAAAGAAGCTAAATTAGAGAAAATTCAAATATTTTGGAACCAAATTCATAAATCAAGGACAATTGAAGATAATCAATCAAAAGACTTTATATTTTTTGTCGAATTTTGTTAAGATTATCCAAATTGTATTTTGGATAAAAAAATATTTT
>APFE030839827.1:52787-67787 GCA_000404065.3 Pinus taeda
TTTATTTTTATTTTTTGATAAGGTTCAAGTTTTCTAAGAGTTTCAACGGGCACCTTAAGGTAGTGGTCAAAATGGTTGCACCTAGAGAGAATATGTAAAAATGGTCTTGTGGCCTATGCATACATAAGTGGACCACAGGGTCCCCTACCCTTCTTTAGCCCATCGAACTAGGCCAAACGATGGACATTCCAAATTAGAAAGCATTCGCCAACCAATATTGGGCACTATGTAAGTTTGAACTTCAACCAATTCACCAAGTGTGCTTGTGGGTGATTATGTTAGGCTCATGAGTATAGGGGTAGTCCCTCAAACTCATTTGCAAGTCTCCTCAATGATAGGCAACAGGTCTATGAATTCTAATATTAAAAAAAAAAGAAAAAAAAAAGGAGAGGACAATGATAAAACATTTACTCATGACATATCTATTATGAGATTTGGGTGTTTGTTGTTTACAATGTTAAACATTTTCATTAAATAGAGTTTAATTTTTCCATCATTAATAAATAATAAAAGAATATCTCTCTCTCTCTCTCTCTCTCTCTCTCTCCCTCTCAACCAAAATTGTAAATATCATATTAAAATGATGCATTATTAGTATATTTTCTTCCTTTTTAAAGTTTATGTAACAACCTCGGGCTAAAATTTTATGTAATAAAGTTAATAAAGGATAAAATAAGACCAAGGTCATAGGACACGTATTCCAAGCTAAATGTTGGAAAAAACATCCTAGCGGGGTGTTGATTTGGTTTATTATGGCTAAGGGAAATTGGCAAAGGCAATGACAAAGACATTAAAAGGGAAAAGAGGCATTAATTGGCATTTTATTTATGAAATAATGGAAAATAGGAGAAAAGGAAGGTGAAAGGTCATAGGTTGCATGTGAGGAGGAAATTGAAGGAAAAATGAAGGAAAATGAAGAAAATAGAGGCCTCATTAATGAAAGGTTTCTAAGGATCCATTCATAGACTTCCGTCAATTTAATCTTTGATCAATTTAGTTTTGGAGCTCTCTCTCTATTCTGTCTCTCTCATACTATTACACACTTAGAGAATTCTTGGAGAACTCTAGCATTGGAGAAAGGAAGGCGAGGGAAGAAAAGATCAAGCAAAGAAGAGTTGGATCAAGCGACTACAATGGTATTACTTGCAGGTGTCGAGTTGCATGTATGATTTCCTTGCTAGTTTTGGCATGCATAGTATATGCATGTGTGTATTTGGTTCTCTTGTTGCCATTGGCATGGGTTTTTCCAAGTGTGACAGTGGTTTTAACCCCACCTTTCCATTTCCCGATAGCCATGCTATGATGGGGTTCTTTCATTTGGTTGAGCTAGATTGTTGGATGGTTTTGGAACTAGGTGAGGTGGTCTTAGGAAAATTCCCAAGGGCCTAGGAATCCCTTGACCAGTAATGGTGGGATACACGGTAAATCTTGAGGGTGGAGACCGAAAAATTCCTCAAGTTATTGGTGAAGAAATATGGAGGCATCTATGCTTGTTTAGGCCTTATGAGCCCTTGATCGGTAACGACAGGATTGCGGTAAAGCCTGGTAGTGTACGTTTCTTGTTTGGGCCTAGGAATCCCTTGGCCGATAATGGCAGGATACTTGATAAAGCCTAGTCGTATGGATGAGGGTTTTGGGCCTAGAAATCCCTTGATCAGTAATGCAGGGATATGCAGTAAAGCCCAAGGAAGACCTGGTTAGTTTTGTTGTGAGTCCCGCAGTCATGCTTGGGATATGGCATGAGGGTGATTGGATAAAAGAAAGACTTGGTTTAGCCCAATTTATGGTCAGATGGTAAGTGGGATTCCCTGACGTGGTTAGATTTTTCATATGTAATAACAACTATTTTCCTCTTGTATTTCATGAGTATTTATACTTGTTATTATGCGGCTTTGATGGCTATTCTATCATTGTTATTATTCTGGTTATATGTTGGTTATAAGCATGGTTTTATGATATACTTTAGTTATGACTCTCATCATGTTTTGATTAGTAAATGAATGTATGACCTAATAGATATTATTGTAGCTATTATGAGAGGGCATTAGACCTTTTGGATGTTTCTTAGATAAGTTTCAGATCTCTTTGTTCAGATATGCATTCATGACCTGTAAATTTCATGTTCGCCATGTGTTTGATGGAATGAATGTCATGGTTAGGCCTAGTTAAATCAAGTACTTGATTAAGATTTTTGTGTTATATGATTTCTCCTTGTGTCATTTATCATTCTGGAAAGTTCTGGAAAGTTCTGGGCAATGGTCTGGAGACTAGCCCTGCAAAAAGTGGTTCAAATCTCAGGGTCGCAAGCACAAAACTGGGATAAAAAATTGTAGTCACTCCCTTGTAGGCTTATGTATGTGATTGGAGGGTTATAATCAAATTCAATTAGTGTTGTGCCAACACTTAGTAATCCAGATAAGTGAAAATGTAATTTAACTCAGGGTTTGGACACCTAGAAGGGTGGTTTAGATCTTAAGGGTCTTGTAGCACCTAAGGGAGGTCATAAAAGTTTTGGTTTGTCGACTCCATTTTCTTAAGGTGATCTAGGAGGTTGAGTTATGTCATAGTATCCCTCAACTCATGTTTACTCTGGAAGGCTAGTGAAAGTGGGTGGATATAGGGGGGTGGTTACATAATGGTATCAAAGCATGGTTCAACAATTGGACTGGATGGGCATAATGTGTTTGTCATGCATGCATGCTAGTTGTCTATGTGATAGTTATGCATTCATTGTGATAGTCATTGTTGCAGTTGATTCCATCATGATGCTAAATAATCTGTGGGTTGAGATAGAGTAAGAGATCCAGATCATTAGAGTCAGGTTGCAACGCTGGACCTCCAGTTAAGAATAGATCATCATACAAATTTGTATGTTAGGAATTCAAGCATGCAGGTATGTTGGTTAATGGGTGTTATAAGTGTTATGGTTATGTACATGCACGTCGTTCTATCATTGTTGTGGTTACATGCATGATTGATGCTATTTGATTAGTGTGATCATGTGCATGTGTGTTAGCTAGTCATGCACGATACTTGATTTTTTGTTATATGCATTGTGGCCATACACATGATGATTATGGTCATTGAAATTAAGTTCTTGATATTATTATGTATCATGCTAATCTAGGTTGGACGGTGCAGATGGTTATGATTACGATATTCATGTTTGAGTTGATATATTTGTGATATTGTGTCGTACTAATCTAGACTGACTATGTAGATGTGATTGTTATGCATGAATGTCAATGGTTTATGAGTTTATCATGTGAACATGTTAGCTAGTTATTATTATGGATATCATGACCTTATTTATGTTTGAGTTGATTTGTTTGTGAAGTTATATCATGCTAATTTAGATTGATTATGTAGATGACATGACCTTCCCTGAGATACAGTGAGGTATGAGTTTGATTATATCTTCTATTTGGTTATCTAACATGGTATGTTTGTAGGTTGTTTGAATGTTTGATTAATTTCACGATATGAGTATGTGTCTATAAGACTGCATGAAGTAATGATCTTGTTTTAATATGGTTATACTAACATAATATTTGCTAAGACAACTGGTATGTACTTGAGAGTAAGTGGGTGCTAGTTGTAGTATTATGATTAGTGACTATGAGTTTATTATGACATGATTGTTAGTATTGGTAAGGGTTGATTTCAAATTAATAGGCATGATGTTTTGATCTTTAAAGCATGTGACTGACATGTGTGAACAATTATAGGGAAACATGCTTGGTATTAACGTGGCAACTTAATAATTAATTTTTTATATAACTAACAATTAGGTGATGTGATAATACATAATAAGACTCAATTATAGCAAGGAAAATTTTAAAATAAAGGAATTAGGTGAGAATTCCTTTGGCTATGTTTGGAAACCACAATTCCAAATGAATGAGTGCTTTGCACAAATACAATAAGTCTTCTTAACCTTGATTTTATCTGACACTATGTGGATATGTATTATATTCATGAAGATATATTTGACAACTATAACATTTGGTTTCCAGTTATGACTGGATTCATCAAGGAATTGGATTCCCTTGAGAAATGATATGTGTATGAGTTTATTTACAAGGAAGCATGCTTGGCACAACAAGGTAATGTAACCAATATGTTGCTATGTTTATTTATGCATTGATAGTTATGTGCTTATGACGGTATGATGCAGGGAACTGCATGGAAAAAGAGGTTGCTATGAAATATATAAGAAGGATCAGGTTGAGCTTTCCCTTGTAAGCATTGAGAACCCATGGGGACTGAGTCATGGTGCTTGTTGCTAGTTTGTGCTTTTGGTGCTTTGTGAATTGTTTGTGCTTGATTTGCAGTTTTGTTTATGTCTCGTGCATGATCATACCACTTTGTTTGTGGTGTTGTAATGTTATTGGTTTTCATGGTTTTCTTCTTGTTTTCCTTCTTTTCCTTGTGTTTTATGTTTTGAGGCTCTTAGGATTTGGTTGGGGAAATAGGAAAATTAGTGGAGCTCAGGGGGAGTTGAATGGAATCCAACAAGTAATGTAAGACTTAGATGAAACTCAGTGCATAAGTAAGGGTGGTTAATGGAAATAATATGACAACCAATTGGAATGGTTGGGTCCATTGGTATAAAAGGGAAGTGGAAGGACAATCATGCGAAAGGTAACATGAATGGTAAAGCAAATTGTTTTGAGATATCATATGCCTTGGCTATGTTGGGAAATGTTGTTTTCAATGTTGTGCATGTGGTGCATGAATAAAGGGAGTTATCTTAACCTAGACCTTGTGATATCTGATAACTATGTTTTAATCATGATTATGTTAAATGTCTATATATGTATACATGTATGTATGTATATCATTGTCTGACAGGGTTGTTAGGGATCATGATTGTTTTATGATAGTGTTTATATATGTGTGTGTGTGTGTGTGTGTGTTGTTTTCTGACAGGATCATCAAGGATCATGATTGTTTTATGCTAATGTTCATCTGTATATATGTATGTATGTATGTTGTTGTCTGACAGGGTCATCAGGGATCATGCTTGTGCAAGAATGATTTCTTATGCAAGTGAATGACATGAAGAGGTTCCTATTTTTATGAGGAATCAAGTGAGAAGAGTAGTCTTGATAGATCTATGAGGTTAGTATCATGTGGATATGAATTGATATTATGTGTTTGTACTCTGCCTATGTTTATGTTATGGACATGTAATGCTGAGGGATACATCATTGGAACGAAAGCAGGGTGATTTGTGGCATGGTGGGACAAGCATGGATAATGGAAAGACACTTGAGGAAAGGTTGCCTGATAGAGACAGTGTGGTCTCTGGATGCACACTATTGGTGTTTTGTACATGTATTATATATGGTACTGTGTACATATAGTGTTGAGTGCATGTTGAATATGTGGTGTTGTGTGTGTGTTCTATGTGTGGTGCTGTGTACATATAGTGTTGTGTGCATGTTGCATATGTGGTACTGTCTACATATGGTGTTGTGTGCATGTTGTATGTGTGGTATTGTGTACATATAGTGCTATGTGCATGTTGCATATGTGGTACTATGTACATATAGTGTTGTGTGCATGTTGGATATGCGGTGCTGTGTACATATAATGTTGTGCGCATGTTGTATGTGAGGTGTTTTGTGCATGTTGTATATGTAATATCATTTACATATGGTGCAATGTGCATCTTGTACATGTGGTGTTGTGTGCATGTGGTGCTATGTACATGTGGTACATGTGGTGTTGCATGCATGTGGTGTTGTGTACATGTTGTGCAGGTGGTGTTGTGTACATTTGGTGTTGTGTACACGTCGTGCTGTGTACATGTGGTGTTATGTACACGTTGTGTAGGTGGTGTTGTGTACATGTGGTAATGTGTACACATTGTGTAGACAATGCTGTGTAAATGTGGTGTTGTGTGCATATTGTTCAGGTGGTGCTATGTACAAGTGGTGTTGTGTACACGTTGCATAGGTGGTGTTGTGTACATGTGTTGTTGTGTACACGTGTGCAGGTGGTGTTGTGTACATTTTTGTATATGTGGTATTGTTGTACATATGGTGTTTTGTACATGTCATACATGTTGTGTTATGTATATGTGCTACTATGTATGTGCATTGTGTAGTCATGGTATCATGACATGTATTGTTGAGTTGTACTATGTGTACATATATGTATTGTGTTGTACACTGGGTGTAGGTATATGTGTTGTGTTGTACACTAGGTGTAGGTGTGTGTATTATATTGTGTTGTACATCAGGTGTAGGTGTATATATGGTGTTTTGTTGTACATTGGGTATAGATGTATGTATTATGTGTTGTACACCGGGTGTAGGTGTATGTGTTGTGTTGAACACCAGGTGTAGGTGTGTGTGTTGTGTTGTATGCTAGGTGTAGGTGTATGTGTTTTGTTGTACGCCAGGTGTAGGTGTATGTGTTGTATGTTAGATATAGGTGCATGTATTGCATGGTGTTATATGCCATGTGTGGTTGTTTGTGTGTGGTGTACATTGTGTGTATGTGAACATGATTGAAGAGAAGGCACTTTGTGCTTGTTGGGTGCGTCAACTGATTCAATGTGTGGATGAAAAGGATAAAGGACAAAGGTAGAAGCAAAAAATTATTTGAAGTATAAGTATCAATATTTTATTTTTATATTAATTATGCATGTGGTATATGATTTTGATTATTATGATTTTGTTTTGAGCTAATCAGATGTGATATGTTTATACTTGATGATTTGACCAAACAGCTAGTTTGACTTGTTATGAAAGGAAGTAAACAGAATTACAAGTGTACCTTATTCATGAGCCACCAATGAGGTATGGTGTGAATTTTTTTTGAATATAATGGGAATTAGGTGCTTGGTACAAGAAAATAGGGAAATTCTCATTTTATGTGGTTGAAAACTAAATGAAAGAATTAGCAGTAGTAGTAGCAAAAAAGGAACTGGAATATGAAGCCATGTGTTGGTATAACATTCAGGATCAGGGGCATTATGGGACATTGGTACCCAATAGTTTCCATTGATTTTCCATGAACATGATATGGCTGATATGATGGTTTTGAGGCAGGGATATGCCTTGGTTTTTGGACCTTCCAATGCGAGGATACCTTACCAAGGGATGGATCACTCAAGAAAGGGGATGTCGAGGGACTTGGAAGGTGAGTGACTGTATGGAAGGGGGTTACTAGATTGTTCAATGGGCTATGTAGTAGAGAAGGGAAGGATGAGTGATGGATTTGTTTTGGTCATTATCATTTCTAGGTAGAATCAGATGAAAATTGGGAGTGTGTCCTGGAACAACAAGTCGATAATTGTTCACTGAGAGAACAAGTATCACAAGGCTCGTAGCGCTAGATATTGGATGCAAACTTTGACTTTGGCAGTGGATTCTAGACTTCCTGGGAAGGAGGTGAATCCTGGTATTACTTTGAGGCTGGAGGTGTGAGCCTCTGGATTCCCTTGTTGTTGATGCAAGATATGTATCCTTCATTGTTTTCTGATTGAGGAAAAGGAGTTTTGGTATATGTGAATATTTATGTATAGTTGTTATTGTAAATACCATAATGATTTGTGTTATAAATCTCTAGTAAACGGTATGATTGTCTTGTTTTTAGTAGGTTGTCATTGTAAACATTGCATCAAGTTGGGTTATAAAGCTCCATAGGCAGTTTGTTTTTTGTTTTCAGTGGTTTGTTGGTCATGGGTGTCATAGAACATCGAGGACGATGTTCCCTTAAGGGGTGGGGATCTACAACAACCCCAGGTTAAGAGTTTATGTAATAAAGTTAATAAAGGAAAAAATAAGACCAAGGTCACTAAACGTTTATTCCAAGTTGAATGTTGGGAAAACCATCCTAGCAGGTATTCATTTGGTTTATTATGGTTAAGGGAAATTGGCACAGGCAATAACAAAGGCATTGCAAAGGAAAAGAGGCTTTAATTGGAATTTTATTTATGAAATAATGGAAAATAGGAGAAAAGGAAGGTGAAAGGTCACAGGTTGCACGTGAGGATTAAATTGAAGGAAAAATGATGGACAATGAAGAAAATAGAGGCCTCATTGATAAAAGGGCTTCTGAGGATCAGTTCACATACTTTTCTCAATTTAAGCTTCGGTTAGTTCAACTTTGGATCTCTCCCTCTCATACTCTTACACACTTAGAGCATTCTTGGAGCACTCTATCATTGGAGAAAAGAAGACAAAGGAAGGGAAAGAAAGCAAAGGGAAGCAAATATCAAGCAAGGAAGAGTTGGATTAAGTAGTTACAATGAGATTACTTGCAGGTATCAAGTTGCATGTATGATTTCCTTGCTAGTTTTTGCATGCATGGTAGATGCATGTGTGTATTCGGTTATCTTACTATCATTAACATGTGTTTTTCAGGTGTGACAATGGTTTCATCCTTGCCTTTCCATTTTTATATAGCCATGGTGTGATGGGTTTCTTTCATTTGGTTGAGTTGGATTGTTGGATGGTTTTGGAACTGGGTGAGGTGATCTTAGGAAAATTCCCAAGGGCCTAGGAATCCCTTGACTGATAATGAAGTGATACATGGTAGAGCCTAAGGGTGGAGATGGGAAAATTCCTCAATGTATTGGTGAAGAAATTTGGAGGAATCCATGCTTGTTTAGGCCTAGTGATCCCTTGACTAGTAATGACGGGATTGTGGTAAATTTTAGCAGTGTATGTTTCTTGTTTGAGCCTAGGAATCCCTTGACCATTAATGGCAGGATACACAGTAAAGCCTAGTTATATAGATGAGGGTTTCAGGCCTAGAAACCCCTTAACCCGTAATGCTGGGATATGTGGTAAATCCTAAGGAAAGCCTCATTGGTTTTGTTGTGAGTCCCATGTTCATTATTGGAATATGGCACGAGGGTGATTGGATGAAAGAAAGACTTGGTTAGGCCCAATCTATGGTTGGGTGATACGTGGGAGTCCTTAACTTGGTGGGCTTTTGCATATGTAATAAGATCTCTTTTCCTCTTGTATTTCGTGAGTATTTGTACTTGTTATTATGCGGCTTTGATGGTTGTTCTATCATTGTTATTTTTCTAGTTATATGCTGGTTATAAGGATGGTTTTATGATAGACTTTAGTTATGAATCTCATCATGTTTTTATTAGTAAATGAATGGCTAATGAATGCATGACCTAATAGATGTTATTGCAGCTATGAGAGGGAATTAGACCTTATTGATGTTTCTCAGATAAGTTTTAGATCTTTGTACTCAGATATGAATTCATGACTTGTAGATTTTGTGTTCACCATGTGTTTGAAAAAATGACTGTCATGGTTAGGCCTGGTTAGGTTAAGTCCTTGATTAATTTTTGTGTTAGAGGATTTGTCCTTGTGTCATTTATCATTCTAAAAAGTCCCATCAAGTTCTAAGTAGTGATCTGGAGACTAGCCCTTAAAAAGTGGCTCAAATCTCGCGGTTTGTCTTAGAGGAAAACATACCTATAATATTTATAACTCCATAAGCCAAAATCATAGGTAATAGATACGATTATGTTGAAAAAAAAATGAAAGCTTATAAATTAAAGAAAAATGTTGTAACCTACTTCCCCAAAGGAGGATGAAAGGATGATTGGAGTGTTCTTAGAGGATCCAAAAGATTCAAATTGGGATTTTCCACCATAGTTCCAGATCAACCAAGAGACCCTAGTAATTAAGAGAGAGTGTTGCTTTTCCACCAACTTTAGATGGTCACAAAGTTTGTTCCAATCATTCTCTTGAAATGAGGAAGTGGGGGCCACAAAATCCTTTGTGTGTAATTATAGTTCCACTTTGCAGTGGATTTTTTTTTCCTTGGTATCTCTTGAACTTAGATCCATGAAGAAATCAACTATCATGGCATCAATATCCTCCTTCTCCATTAAATATCTTCAAATTCTAACCCTATCATCAATTGCATTTGCATTTTTACAAAGGCTGACCTGAGTAATTTTGAGGTAGACCAAAGCAATGACGACCACATCCATCTTAGTCTTGGTTTATCATATAAGATTTTCACCTCTATGTGTAGATTAAGGGGCCATGTCGCCAAAAGGTTAGAAAACTAAGGCCAAATTCTAAGACTAAAGACTAGGTTAGAAGATCAAACGAGCAAGTTAGAGATTAGGGCACAAATATAGTTTTACCCCAAATTTATCCCTTAAACTGAGAGATTTTTCCATTATCAGATGACATGATTATGTAGAGTGGCTATGGTTATAGGTTGATATCCCACATGCATATCCAAAGATAGTTGGTCTGAATCATTATTTCCATCACTATAGCTTTCTTCATTGCCACTGGTGCACCATGAATGCATTGTAACTCTCTTATTTTTTCTCTACAAAAAAGTTGTGGTCCTCTCATCCAAGAAAATAATATGGTTTTTAGTGCCATACATGGGAGAAGTTCCAACTGATCTATGATTGTAGCTCTTGACAATTGATGGGGAGGGGCATGTCCCACTCCTTTCATCTTACAATGGCCCTATAGTACCCCATTTTGGGAAACCTAATTAGTCCATATTTTTCCAACCTTTCCCCATACATTTGGGTTAGATTTAGATATTTCAATTTATAACTTTCCATTCCCACTAAATGGAATTCAAATATTTCACATATTTGGTCAAAGTAATTCAAATTTTATGATGAATATTAAACATCATATTTTCCAAGGAAAAATTGATGGGTAATTCCAAAGGATGTTTTCCTACATTTTTGGAAGGCATCCCTAGTAAATCAATAAGTGTATACTAGTGCTCTCACCCAAAAAATTCTAACTAGGCACCTGTTAGCACAAAACTAGCCAAATACTCAACAACATTGGTGCAACTAGTTGAGTGAACCCTTTTAGATTGATATTAGACAACATATACATACATACAAGTCTATTTGTGATCTATATTGGATCATTATATATTTTTCATCCATCTCGATGCTTTTAGAGTGGAAAAAGTGGAGGAATCATCTCACAGGACCATTTTTACAGGTGGGACTCAATTTGGAAAATTGGTGTTTGAAACCTTCTAGGAGCATTTTGAGGTATCAAATGATAGTTTTTTGGGGTAAAACTTTGTCTCTTTAGTGCCAAACCTTTTATACATATTCTACACACAAATACCTTTCCAATGACACAAGAATCATGTCAATCAGAGTCCATATGCAAAAGTTATGTCACTTAGAAGTTGCCTTCCTGTTTTCACCACCATAATTTGAGAGGGTGCCACATTAGTCCCCATTATTCATGGAAAAGAGGATAACCATGTGATTATTATGAATAACACTCTAGAACGCTCCATATTGTAATTTTGGTTAAGAGTTTAGGTAGTCGAACCTAATCACTAGTAGGCTATCAGGTTGTATTATAACTGGGTCACTAGGAGAAAAAGAGGATCCATACTTTCAAGTGTATTTGTTCCATCGATGAGAAAAAATAGCCAAGAGAGATAGGAGATAGAGAACATAGAGAGGATTTGTGCATTTTAGTATCCCACGGGCCACAGACCATACTTCTTCATAGTAGCCATTTTATATTCAGAAAAAAAGAGTACAACGACCTCACCTTCTAGCTAGGTTTTCTCCCAAAAGGGTTTCCTAGGTCATGTATTGTGTCAAATTGGGGTTTGTCAGCTTTTATTTCATTGTTCTCTATTTTTTGCCATATTTTAATTTGCATGCATATGCAATCAATAATTATCTACATATTTAGAAATCTAAAGAGAAATAAAACCCTAATAGCGTAGATTTGAAATTTTAAATATAGCACTGTCTAGTAGAATGTCCATGATAGTTTACAAATCAATTTGATCTAGTTTGGATGCTTAAGAGAAGAAGTTGTTATCCTCCCCACTCAAGTTCAAATATTACTTATCAATGTTAAATAAATAATTCAAGTTTAAATTTTAATGCATATACATTTAAAAAAATAAGATAATTGCATTTAATACAATTTTTTATTAAAAAATAAGAACATTACAGACAAATTCCTAACATAATTCTTGAGAGTAATGTTGGTGGTAGGAGTTTCATATCATTGAACACAATCTCATTTCTATTAACTCTATCCATTATCATAAAGAACCTCATGTTAAATACCCCACCCATAACCTCATGTTTCATACCCTACTCATTTTAAAATAGAGATCTAAATTTCCCAAATTGCCGTTAAGGCCTACCACATCTTTTAAGTGTGAAACTTATATATATATACCTTGGCTCAATCCCCACCCTACATTCCTCTTAATCCTTCCTAAATAATATTTAGTTGTAAACTTTCTTTATAAAGATCTTTCTTCACTCCACTTAAGAATATTCCCAATAGTTTCCCCCCATTTAATTATTGTGCCATGAACCAACTGGAGCTAGATTCAATCCCGTTGGACATTAATAAATGGGGATTCATCAGGTGCAAGTGTGAATAATTTATTATGCAATGACCTAATAGAACCGAGGATCAATCCAGAGAATATATTGTTGGAATATATATTCATTTTTCTATTCATTATGTTATGACCCGAGAAGACTTGCACTCAATTCCATCTAAAACATCAAAATAAGAGGGCTCTTATGGTGCGGGTGCATGTACCTGTAGTGTTAAACCAATTGGGACTTGTGTTTAATCTCCTTGAGAAGAGGATGGCTTCACAGATGTAGTTGAAGAATGACGAAGCAACATGAGAGCTAGAGGACACTACACAAGAGGCATATTCACATTTATCTGAGAAAAATTTAGATGTAAAAATGGTTGTCATTGTATATAATTGATGATGTGTACTAAGGATAAAGCAAACTCTAGAGGAGGGAAATGTAATACCACACTTTTTACCCCATTCAGTGTAGTATATATACATGATGAATGATTATAATACGAGTGATGTAATTTGTAAGTAAACATTATTGATTAATAAAATTGCATCTCTAACTACAAAATAAAAGGACCAAAGAAGGCAGGCTATTCACCACAAGAGGGAAAAGACAATGCGACTTAGTAGGTTAAGGAAGGTTGCTTAGTAAGATAGCTGAACCAAAGTCTTATAAAACTTAGTATGTCTTTGATTATTAATTAATTATGGTTAATTAAACTAGTGAGTGTGCGGGGATATTAGTGCATGAGAGGATACATGGCCCCTTCATCCCATGCAATCAAAGTTAGCATTACATGCAAGCTAAGTTACAAAGTTTGGCAAATGAAGATGATTAAATTTGAAGTTTGCTGAATTCAATTCTTGGACAAATTTACTTGATGAGGTTTGCAAATCTCAAGCCAACCACAAACAAGCCAAACACGAACATGAATAATTTCACAAAATTCATCTAAAATTATATTGAAATTCATTTCAAGCCTGTTATGAAATCCCAAAAAATTCAAAGAGCTTCACAATAAAAAATAAAAATAAAAAAAATCAAAACCCTAAACGCTAAAACCTATTTGCTTAAAAAAAGAAAAATAATTAGGTTGCTTGCACTAACTAAATGTTGTGTTTGAATGTCAAACTTGACAATGAGGGAGAGACCAATATGGGTTAAGTTAGCTTTGGGAGGAAGTTGGGAATCGTGTTATTAATTTACACAGAACATGACTTTTCTTTCAATATTATTTTTCATTTTATTTTCAAATAATATTTTTCAGATCCATTTCTTTATCTTTATCTCCACAATTTTGATATGTTAATATTTTATTTATACTATACACACTTATTTTTTTCTAAGGAAATATTCGCAGATCCACTCAAAGAAATCACATCCCGCAATTTTGATATGTTAATATTTTATTTATACCATACACACTTATTTTTTTCTAAGGAAATATAGATCCACTCAAAGAGATCACATCCCACAATTTTGATATGTTAATATTTTATTTATACCATACACACTTATTTTTTTCTAAGGAAATATTCCCAGATCCACTCAAAGAGATCACATCCCGCCAACTTATTAGTAGAGCCTAAGCCCATGGGCATCGAGGAGAATTGACCCCATGACCTCCCATTAGTGAAGTGCTTTAGCGACGGAACTCAACCAATTGAACTAACCCTCGGGGCTATTCATACCATACACACTTCAATTATACAAAGTTATATATTTATAAACCATTATAATAGAAATGTAATATTTCAATAAGATATAAAAACAAAATATAAAAAATAAACATATGTAAATTAAAAAAATATTTTTAATATTTAAATTTTGGTTTTCATGTATTTTTTTGAATATGTGTGTGTTATTTTTTATTTATACCATAGACAATTAATTGATATAAATTTATATATTATAAAGAAATTATAGTAGAAGTGTAATATTTAATATATATATATATATATATATATATAGATATAGTATATATATTATATATATAGTTTTTCATTTATTACTTTGAAAATATGTATGTTTGTAATTTTTTATTATACATATAGAATTATATTTATATATTTATAAACAAATATAATAGAAGTGTAATATTTCAATAAAATGATGATGATAATGATTAACATCCACTAAGACCAATATAGTCTATTGGACCTTAAGAAAGTATGATATTAATTGATATTCTTTAGCCTATTATTTCTATGATTGAAAAGAAAGGAGATAAATGTTCTTAGATAACTGTTGTTTGTTGACTTAACAAGTCAAGAAGGTTGTTAGTGTGGCAATGCTTTTGAAAATTAAAACGGATGTAAGTGTTGGGAAATCCAAGAGAAAGTACTTTTCATCAACCCTCGCAGTAACACAAATGTGATAGAATTGTTCATCCCAAAGATTTTTGGGAATTGAGCAACACTCAATTTCACTTTGAAGATCTTGAGTATTAGTTTTTATCATAGTAATGCTCATTTTCTTCTTATCACTATTCAAAATAGAAAGATAAGTTTGGTTTTTGAGATTGGGGTTGATCACCTCCTTATAATACCTTAGCTTCATTTTCCCTCTAACTCCTTATCATCCTAGAACGTATCCTTAAATTTGGAAGTAATAATATTTTTAATATTATCCTTATTCTTCAAAAT
>APFE030839827.1:72787-79149 GCA_000404065.3 Pinus taeda
TATTTACATTTTTAGGGAAATGTTGGCTATCTATATGATTATAATTCCATGAATTAGTTATTATTATACAATGTATGAGCAAAAAAAATGTGTTTTGTATGATGATATGGTTGATCATACTCATGGGCATTGAATTAATTTGTTGCGGGTATTTTGTGTTCTCTTACTGAATTTTAGTTGTTTATTAATTACATGAGAAATTGCTGATGTCGACTTAATTATATGACTAGGTGTGTCATAAATCCCCTCTGGAAAGATTGACCAATAAGGATTCCTTGAGTGTGCAAGTGCAGTTTCTTATTGTGTTATGACTAGTGCAAGGAGATAGGGTAAGGACTTCACAAGTCTAAGTGTAAGTGTTTTTCTTCTTATGACCTTTAACAACATATAAGAACAGTATGGTTACAAGTGTAAGTTCTTGTCATGTTATGAGCCAACATGACTCAAGTTCAATTCTCCTAATATTATTAGTTAGAATAGATACCACCTATAAATACACCTTCATCTAATTTCTATGTTATGGCCTAAAAAGTCCCAAGTTTAATCACTTTCAGAATATCCATAAATGATGACTCTTCTTATGCAAGTGCAAGTGTTTCTTTTGTTATGACCTAGATATATTCATGTTGAAACTCCCCAATAACATGTTGTCAAATACCCCCTCATGTGATTAATATGTTATGACCCAATATAGTTCATGTTCAGTCCCTCCAATAACATCATAAATGAGGACTCCTTAGTTGTATGTGCCAATGCTTGTTGTGTTGTAACACGATATTAGTAGGTCTTCCATTCAATGTGATTAATAACATCTCGTTAAACATATACTCCCAGCAGATACATCTTCATCTAATGCTTTGATATAACCTTACAAGACATTTGTCAATCCCCATGAGAACATTTGTAGATGATGACTTGTTGGGTGCAAGTGGAAGCCTTTGTTAATCTATGACCTACTAAGACTGAAGTTCAATCCCCTTGAAAACTTGTTGTGAAAATTAGATAGTCCTCTAGTTAATTGTTGTGTTAGCATCAAGTCGATGAGGGTCACTCCTTGAGTGCAAGTGCATGTGCTTCTTGTGTTATGACCCAATGGGGACCATGTTCAGTTTCTCTAATAACTCGTTAGAATTAATACCAATATAGCTATTCCTTATGCCTTGACCCAACATATGAGGACTCTTTGAGTGCAAGTATTAGTCCTTATCATATTATGACCTTTCTAGAATTAGTTTTAATCCACTTAAAATTATGCTATTAAATTAAATAATTGTAAAAATAATTTCCATATTATAACCTAATGAATAAAAAACTCCTTATATACAAATATATGTGTTTCTGATACTATGAACCCACTAATTTGAAGTTCACTTTTCACAAAAACATATATATCTAAATAAATGAAAAACCAACCAAGCAATTAACATTTATAAGTTTAAACATATATCATCCCATTTAAAATGCATATATATATCCTATCTTATACAATATTAATTACGTTAATGCTAAATATATAGGTTTAGCCTAAGTAAATGCCTTCCAATTAATAATTAAGTTATTATCCAATTTTATGTTAAAAAATCCCTTCTCATGTCTAGTCAAAATGGGAGAGTATGAAAGTAAGTATCCATAATAAGCCTAGATATGGTTAGCCTAAGTAAATGCCTTCCAATTAGTAATTAAGTTATTATCCAAATTTCTATTAAAAAAATCCCTTCTCATGTCTAGTCAAAATGGGAGAGCATGAAAGTAAGTATCCATAATAAGCCTTTTGACCGAAAGAAAGAAAGAAATAAATAATATATATATATATATATTTTTGTATTTTTAAAGTTCGATTTGCAGGGTTATGGCGTTAGGCATGCGTTATATATGATAAAATAGAATTTAGACCCCGCAATTGACTGACTCTTTGTCTCGCTCACATAAGTCGTGCACCGTACTCCTTCCATTCAATTTAAGGAATTAACTTTTCCCAACGAAAGTTGAAAAGTGAAAGTAAAGTATTTTAATTAGACAAAATATTAATGAGTGATCAGAGTAATATTAGGTGTAATTTTTTTGGGAAAAGGTAAAGAGTTAGTTTGGATTTGTTCGCTACCTTTTGAATTGGTGAGTTCAAATAAATTTTTGTTCTCTTCAAATGATTAGGTGGAAAAAGAAAACCTTAACATTATTTAATGTAAAAATAAGAATACATTTTTATTCACTTCAAAGGGATAATGGGTAGTGAAAAATATTTAATACATTTTTTTGATATTAAAAATTTGTAAAATTTGGAATATTTTTTTTTAACCATTCTTGCCAATATGTGTAATGATCTAAGCATTTTGTGAATGGATTTTGTGAGCATCTAAAATAAAAAAAGAGGAAATCAGCTTTTTTGATCTTTAATTTAGTAAGTATCTTTTTAAATTTAATAGAATTTATAGATAGTGAAATTGGACATTGGTCAATTCCCAAAATATTTTGGGACAAAAGAGTTTGTCACCTTTGTGATACTAAAAGGGTTGAAGATTAAAAGCACTTTCTCTTAGATTACACAACTTTTACTTGCATCTGTTCTAATTTTCAAAATCTTTGCCACACTACCAACATTCCTAACTTGTTAAATCAACAAAACTATGGTGATTTAGGAACACTTTTCTCCCTTATAAATAAAATATAGAAAATCTCAATTGTTCTCTTACTTTAAAAATCCTATAAACCATAGTCTTAGTAAACATTAATCATCATCATTATTATCATTGTTAACATTGCACAATTTGATTAACAAAAAGTAATAGAGTGTGCCAAATTTATTTTTATATTAAAAATTACACTTTATTCAATTTAAAATTTAAACTTAAAAATATTTAACCCAATTTTAATAATATAAATTTGAAAATTATCAAATTTATATTTTTCTCTATAATATCTTAATTTATAGAAACTAAAATAATTCATCTTATTTTTAAAATATTTAATATAATAAACAAAAAACTTAAAAACAACCTAATAAAACAAAATAAACACATCAATATAAAACAAAATAAATAAATCAATAAGTTTAATAAAACAAAATAAACACATCAATATAAAATAAACACATCAATATACAACAAAATAAATAAGTCAATAAATTTAATAAAACAAAATAAACACATCAATATAGAACAAAATGAATAAATCAATTTGACACAAACATAAAATAAAATAAACACATCAATATATAACCTTAAACATAAAATAAAATAAACACATCAATATATAAATAAATCAATATAAAACAAAATAAAATAAACATAAAATGAAATAAACACATCCAGATAGAACAAAATGAATAAATCAATATCAAACAAAATAAAATAAACATAATTATAATAATCGAAATAAACATTAATAATGATCAACTTAATCAAAACCATTAATAAACTTATTTAAGTCATTAAAACATTACAATCAATATATTTATTTAAACATCACAATCATTATATTTATTTAAGGAGATAATCTTCATAATGAAATTAAATCATATTAATTAAAAAATCCATTAAATAAATAAATATGTAAAATAAAAATAAAAATCTTATTTTTCATATCTTTAATAATATCGAATATAACTTAATTCAATTTATTTTTTAATCCATCACACTTATAATACCCCTTTGAAACCCATGGATGTTGAAAGGGCAGCCCTGCTTCCCACGGCATCGACTCCACTACGAAAGAGACTATACGAAGTATATTGTGAACGATATTAACATTAAATATATGAGCTTTCTTCCACCTACCTTGATAATGGATGGCTCGAGGTAGAATGTCTTATTCACATAAATAAATGGGTTGAAAACCGAATCTGCAATTATGGTATTGAATTAAAGTTTAAACAAGTTGGTTTAATGGTAATATTATTTGTTACTATTAGGTTTAACTAGTGTATTATTTATTAGTATAAAAGGACAATTGAATAATTAGTAAGTCTTTATTTTTTTATTTTCTGAGATGTCAAATTATAAAAATACGTTGTTTGGCTAAATCCTTTGTGGTTTCAAGTTTTATGGATTAGAGTTGGAAGGTGGGTTGTTATCAATTTTCTTAAAACAATATTACTAGTTGATTGTAGAAAGCAGTTTTTTTCAGAGAGAAAACCAATATGTATATTATATTAAGGAAATATAATGAGCTGTAACATGAAAGGCCATATTAAACCAGCCATAACTTGTTCCTGATGACAATAGAGGCGTTGCCTTTGAGCCTATAATAAGCCATAAACTAATCAATTTATATATAATTTTTTTTATTGAAGTAATTGTGGTTTATGGTAAATGATTGGATTAAATTGGTTGAGGGATGATATAACACCTTAAATTTTGAAACGGGAACTATAAATTCAAAATGGGAATTCTGGCCAAAAAACCCAAAAAAACATCAAAAACAGTGCTAAAAACGAAAAGTGTGTATAGTGGAACGATGTTTTTATTTTTTAGGCGTCAATTTTGAACATGTTTTAAAAATGGCAATGACTACGAAATTTACTATGAAATTTTTGTGAAAAATATAGCTTCAAAATGAAAGTGATGATACTTTTCAAACTTTTTAAAAATGCTAATAAAACCAAATTTTTATGTCTCAAAAAAAGTTGTTTATGAAGAAAAAACACATTAATGTTTTTGGTAGAATATCATTTTTCTTTCCTAAGTATAAATTTAACATGTTTTCAACCATAACATGCTAGATACAAAAGAAATTGAAATTTGTTCAATTATAAAATTAAAAAACCATGACATTATGAACAAATTACATCACTAAATGAATTCAAAAGTCATTATTTGTATACTGAATAAAACATACATTATATCTCTAATTTAATATTTCATTGTAGATATTTTAAACGATAAAATTGATCATAATTAAGACATATAATCCAACAACATAAAAATGCCTCATAACTTTTCATTTAATACCATATGGAAAACATTAATTTTATTTGAAGATACGATGCATACATCAGTTATATAAACTGTCTTAAACAATTATTCAAAATCACTCATATTTTCTTGCACACAATCAGAATTCACATCTTCAGATGAGTGACTGGATGCTGACAAAGATGTTCCATATTCTTCTCTTTCATCAACTAGTGCCCCATCTGAGTCCACATGCATGCCCAACATTTCAGGTTTCAAAATTCTTCTAGATCTATGACTGGTTTCAGCAGACTACCATGTCAACACTGTTCCTTCTGGTAACAACCTTTTCAGAATCTCTATCGTCTTGAAGTGAAGAGTTCATCTCTTTGTTAAATTGAAGTCATAAACAAGTATGTCAACATCCTCCAATTGTAATATGTCTGTGCGACGACGATTTATAGTTGTACCCTTTCTTTTTCTTTTTCCGCCTTTTTTTTGTCAACTACCATCTCTAGCTTATACACACCATTGAATGAGTGTGTATTTGTGGCATACCAATGTACTTCAACACCTGTAACATCCTCATTTTTTGTAAAGACCTTTATAACTTTAGCAACCCAAAATGGATAGCCATTGGGATCTCTATCTGCTAGCACTGCAATCATGCAATCCTCCTTAATATCTTGTACTGAACCCCTATAAAGGTCTTCCATGGCTTCACGTTGTGCACGAGATCTTCTGGAACCAATATACATCTCTCTTTCCATTGCCTGTGAAGAATTAATAATACCTTAACTTTGTTGCTGTTCAACAATGTTTACTTCCTCATGTTCATTCGACACATTTTGTGGCCAAATAAATGGATTTTTCAAAGGTATATCTTCATTTATTGTTGTTGAAATGATATCACTTTGATTATTGAAAAATGACTCCCACCAAACTGAATCAACAATGTCAAAGTACTCATATGTATATCTAATACATTTTTTAATTTCTTCCAGGCAATCAGAATAATTTATATCTCTATTCTGTCTACGTGCATTCTGAACTTCACCAACTGATTGTAATAACAATATTTTTGATGCAAATATTGGATGATCTGGAATGAACTTCAAAATTTGCAAACCTGATGACGGTGCCCATTCTGCAGTAGTTGAATACTTCTTGCCCCATATTAGTGTTTTTCCATCAATTTTTTTGATACGAAATTGATGTTGGAAGCTAATGTCATTAAGTTGTTCAATGCATTTCCCCTCACCATATGATCCCAGAATAAACCTTCGCATGTCAACAATTTCTTCCAACACATCAAAAGTAGGTTCTGGCATGTATGATTTCTTAATACATTCAATTAGTGATGGCAAGCTCCCAACTTCCTTCCTCCTCAATGTGACTGGAAAACGACTGAACATCTGATCAATATGGTCATGAGTGTGCCCAACAAGAAGGAAACCAACCTTTACCTTTTGA
>APFE030839830.1:1797-18569 GCA_000404065.3 Pinus taeda
TAATGCTTCACTATGCCCTTTGAATTCCTTCAAAATAATTTTTCAAACCAAGCTTAAGCAAACATTTAAAAAAATATACACACTTTTTTCACTTTGTAGGAGCTCGATATTGCCTCTGATGTATCTCTGTAATTTCGGATCATCTAGTTCTGAAATTGTGATTTACGGTAGCCCTCTATGTCCTCTTTCTAGTGCCACCAGTCTGACCCCAATTGGATTCTCCACTGAAGAGTTATGCCAAATCTCCAACAGTGACCTGATAATAGACTAATTCAGTAGAGCGAACTTGTACGACATGCCACGAGTCACTGTTTCGACCTTTAGCTCTAAAAAATATATAGAAGAAACTATAGTCCATCCTCTTTCTAAAACTTCTTACGAAATTTCAATCCAATGCTCAGAGAAAAAGTTATGACGATTTTCCCTAGGTCACCTATTTGGAATGTAATTCAGGAGTTTGAAAAAATACCAACTTCCTCAGATCATATCTCCGCAAATATAGTGCAAAAAGATCTGAAATTTGGACCCGAGATTTAGTGCGATGTCTTCTCAAATGGGTTTTTTTTTGAACTTTTGAAATGTGACATAAAAAATGTTATAGCGAAAATTCCACGATGACCTGTTTGAAACAACGAAACCCTAGAATCCAAAGCTCTGATACCAAATGTTATGAAACCAGCTCAAGAAAAGATAGAAAAGATAGGTCAATGCCTTAGAATTCAACCTCTTTGAGGGGGAAAACCTCCTTTACATTACATAAATGAACAATTCTTGGATGATTCAAATGAAAAGACCTCCTCTCTAGATATAGGAGTCTAAGGGGTCATAGCATAATTAGAGCCTACATAACAATAATAATGTAAGGGCACAATAATAACAATAGTGGGCTTCTATGGGGCACAATAATAACAATATGGGCACTACATGGGTACATCAATATAATAAGTGGGTTGTACCAATAACAATAAGGGGTTACACTAGTAGTATAGGGGCCTAACAACTATAGAATTATGCATAAATCATTTAGATCACAGTATCACAATTTCATCAATATTAGCTACTTATACATTTGCAACAAGTAAATCAATCAAGCATATATGTCAACATATTTCAGATCTTTCAGATTTGAGTCTTCTCCTTACTCCCTGGTGCACACCTATTTCAAATTAAATAATCCATTAACAACCCAATACTTGCACACCCAACACCTTGATCTCCATTTCTTTATATAGTTTTATCATTAGTCAATACCTTAGGCCAATCCCTTAGTAATGTTGTTGGTATTATTGGACGTGATCAAATAATAATTTTCACACCCATTACTATGGGCCAATACCATGGTAAAGACCCTTGGTATCCATATTACCATAGTGCAAATTTTGTACACGATTTTTCTTCACAATACCTATGTACGTATGTAACCTTGCTTCTCAGGACGCACGTATAATTTCTCAAACTTTTCTTTTATCATCCATCTATCTCTAAATTGACATTATTTTTTTCATATCACCTGTAACATTTGTACCAATACGTATAATCATCATGTTATCACAATGTTGACATCTTTATCAAGTAGGTAGCCATCAAGGACAACACATTAGCCATAAGGGCAACAACCTCCCCCTTTGGACTAGATAGAAACCACTTTTGTGTTTGTTCACCATCTGTAAACACCTACAAACACACCTACAAATACTAAGAATTCTTACCAAGCTTCTCCAAGCATTCTTCTCTAAACACCAACCTTCTCTCCCCCTTTGAGATCAAGGGAAAAGGGTTGAACAATTTTGATGCAATAGAGTGCAAGACTGCATGACTAAAAAATGTCCTTTCTTACGACCAATGACTCATGATTACATCAATCATCTAATAGAAACCCAACATTACATTAATTGATCAAAATAATGGGATTACATATGAAGCATGACTTGATCCCAATAGCCCATACATCACTGAATATTACGATGACTACATCATGGATCTTTACATGACCTTTGCATGAAGGGACATATATGGAATATATAACCAAAACCAGGACCTTAAGAATGGGGTTGTAAGATTATGATAGTCATAAACATCCACCATATACCATATAGGAACCTGCAACATGGATATTTTATAACAACATCATAGAAGTAGCATGAAATTCTCCTCGTCAAGAAGTAAGATAGGGAAATGGAGCATCAAACTCTTCAATATCATCAACATGTTAGTAAGTATGCAATGCTTCCAAGCATCACCAAGTAACTTCAGCAATAAATAACCAATCATAGATACTGATCAAGAAAACACATCCTTCTCATCAAGCATGTCAATAGATAAACTTTATCATTTGGAATCCATGCATCATCGATAACTAGTGACATAATAGAATCATATAAATATATAACAGTAACAATAGAAATATCTAGACATTAGAAAATATATGCAACAAGACATGCTTATGAAACCATAATGCCAATAAGGGACTTTAGGGTTATAATAGTTTCTCCCCCTGAACCAATAGACTGTAGCATAACAAACATGAAACGGTGAATGCATATAGGAGGCTCCCCTTGAATCTATGCCATTTTTATCAATCACTGAGATATATATGTGTCTGTCTATCCCAGAAACCATGTACATACACAAATGTTCTTAACATCATCCATGTTCAAAAATTAATTTGTAGTAATTTGCAGTCACAACCCCCCCTGAACATGACATACCTCAAAATAATTAGCAGAGTTATGAAGCAGGAATCATTCCTAATTTATGTCTGAGATATTCAAAGGAATCACGTCGAAGTGGATTTGTAAACATATCTACAACTTATTCATTTGAAGGAACATACTCGAGTTTGAACTTTTGTTAAAGCACCTGTTCTCTTAAGAAATAATATTTGATTGTAATGTGCTTGGTTTTTGAGTGCATGACAAGATTCTTAGAGATACTTATGGCATTAGTATTGTGACAGAGAATAGATATAGGCTGAGGACAAGTGATTTGAATGTCTTGCAATGTTTGGATCATCCATAGTAGCTGAGTACAACAAGATGCAACAACACCATATTCTTCCTCAACAATAGATAAAGTGATGGAGATTTGTTTATTGCTAAACCATGAAACCAAGCGGGGTCCCAAATAAAATGCTCCTCCACTAGTACTCTTGCGATCATCAATATTACCCACCCAATCTGCATCTGTGTAAGCATGAAGTGCAAAATTTGCATTTTGGGGGTACCATAGACCAAAATATTGAGTTCCTTGTAGATACTTGAATATTCTCTTAACTGCTTAGAGATGAGTTTTCTTAGGATTTTCTTGAAATCGTCCAACAATTCCAACTGCATGCATAATGTCCGGCCTTGTACCTGTAAGGTAGAGTAAGATGCCAACCATAGATCTATATTATGGTTGATTGACTGAAGAATAATCATCATTTTGACTAAGATTTCATCTTATTACCATTGGTGTACATACCGACTTGTAGTCTTACATTCCATATTTCTTCAAAATTTGTTTGAGGTACTTGGTTTGAGAAAGAAAGATACCATTCTTAGTTTGTTGAACTTGAAGACCAAGAAAGTATGTTAGTTCACCAAGTAGAGACATTTCCAATTCTTGTTGCATAACTGAAGCAAATACTTGACTCATAGATTCTACATTACTTCCAAATAGGATGCCATCTACATGAACAAAAACTATCAAAATTTTATCTTTATCAATTTTGATATATAGGTTGCTATCTGCAGACCCCTTTTTGAAGCCTTTTTGCTGAAGGAACCTGTCAAGACGATAATAACATGAAAGAGGATCTTGTTTTAACCCATACAATGCATCCTTAAGTTTCAACACAAGATTTTTATAATTTCCAAGAATGAACCCTTCAGGTTGTTCAATATAGAGTTCTTCTTCTATATCTGCATTTAAGATTGCATATTTAACATCCATTTGATATACTTTAAAGTTATGAAAACTTGAAAATGAAAGAAACATTCTTATGGCTCCAAGTCTATCTACAAGTGCAAATGTTTCTTCAAAGTCTATCCCTTCCTATTGAGCATAGCCTTTGCATACAAGTCTTGCTTTGTTACAAATTATTTCTCCATTTTCATTCAGTTTGTTCTTGAACACCATTTTGTCCCATTAACATTTTTATCATGAGGCCTTGGTACTAATTCCCATGTATGGTTCTTTTCTATTTGATCAAGTTCTTCATGCATTACCTTAACCCAAAATTCATCTTTGCTTGCTTGATTCACATTTTAAGGTTCAATTGTGGATAGTAAGGCTAAGTAACTAGAAGTTACAACAATATTTCTTCTAGTTTGTATTGATGCTTCCTGTCCACCTATCATTTGATATTTAGGATGATTTTTGTAAACATACCTTGAAGGAGTCCTTTTTGATGTATATGTATTTGCATTTCCTTCTTCTGATGCTTCCCTATTTCCTTTTCCTACAACCTTTTGGCTTGTAGTAGGGAAATATTCGTCAGCTATTGGTGCTTCTCTTTTGGTACTTGTGGATGCTTCATCAATCACACCATATATGCATTCAACAATCTTTTGAAGCCTTTTATTATAGCATATATATCCACTTCTTTTAGAAGAGTATCTGAGCAGGATTCCTTCATCAGCTCTAGATTCAATCTTTCCAAGCTTATCATCATTTTTCTTTATGTAACATTTGCTTCCAAAAATTCTAAAGTTTTTGACATTTTTTGGCTTAGCAAACCATAGTTCATGTGGAGTTTTATCACTATTTATTCAAACATGAGATTTGTTAAGTATATTCATAGTTGTATGTGCTACTTCCCCCCTAGAAGGTATGAGGTTTTCCTAACTCATCAAGCATGGCACATGCCATTTTTTGGATTGTTCTGTTCATTCTTTCCACTAATCCATTTTGTTGAGGAGTATTAGCTATAAAAAATTGTCTTTTGATGCCACGTTGTTCACAAAAATTGAAAAACTCATATGATATAAAATATCCTCCTATAGCATATCTAAGACATTTTATTTTCAAATCTAAATCATTTTCTACCAGAGCCTTGAATACTTTAAATTTATCAAATTATTCATGTTTATGTTTTAGTAATCCAATCCAACAAATTTTTGTAAAATCATCAATGAATAATATGAATTATTTTTCACCACGAGGAAACTTCTTTCTCATAGGAGCACACAAATTAGTATGAATAAGTTCAAGTGACTTACTTGAATTACCTTCTTTAGCATTAAAATGAACTTTTGTTTGCTTACCAAATTGACATGATTTTCTGATATTATTTTTAGGTGGAGAGATGTTGGGCAAGTCACAAACAACTCCCATTATACTTGATTTGTATGATTGAGAAAAGCTAAGTTGTTCCAACCTTTTGTGCCAAAGCCAACTTTCTTTATATTTTCTTAAGTAACAATGTTCTTGGTCGTCTTCCAAGACATAGACATTGCCTAGAGTTCTTGTTCCCTTTATTATGACCTTACATGTGTCTAGATTTCTAACCATACAATAATTTTATCTGAAAACAACTTCATGCCCTTGGTCACACATTTGACTAACACTTAACAAGTTATGTCTGAATCCATCAACAAATAAAACATTTCTAGCCTTGACCTTTTACTTTAACAACACGATTCCTTTCCCTTTTATAGCAACAAGTGAATTATTATCAAAAGTTACATTCTTTTCTTTATTTATTTCATTAAAAGAAATAAACTTATCTTTGTCACCCGCCATATACTTCTAACATCCACTGTCAATGTACCATAAATTTTCTTGATCTCCTGCATACAAAACTAGACCACAATTTTCAGAGTCTGTAGTTTTCTTTTTCCATATCTTAGGCACTATTATCTTTTGTTCATGATGGTAATATGGCCCCATTCTGATTCTGCATTCAGATTCTTTAAAATTTATTGCAAAGAGAACATTCAATTTCATCTTGAAGAGGTGAGAAAACATTATAAGAAGATTTCTTTGCCCCGTTCTCATTCTTTTCTTTTCTTGTTTCTTTAGTCATAATAGTTTTATAAGAAACACACTGAATAACTTTGTGACCAAAAATGTGACTAATGAAGCATCGACCATTGAAGTAGGAATACCTAGGAGTGTAATACCTTCTTGAGTAGTTTTCCCTTTTATTATGGTATGGTTGTTTTAATTGAGAGTTATTTCATCCTTCAATAAGTTTGTTGAGAACTATAATTTTGATGACTGATTCCTTTACTACATTGATGTATCTTCCTATACTTTTTTCAGAAGATTTTGTAGTTTTTTATGATTCACCATTTGAAGTGTATCCAAGACCTATGTTGATTAGAGGAGAGCATTTCACTTTGATGATTTATTCTAAAGTATTAGATCCTTTAGAAAATCTAAGATTTAGAGCCCTTGTTTTCTCAAGTTCCTTTCTTAGACCCACTATTTCAAGTTCTATAAATTTTCATAGTGCCTTTCCTTTTCTAGGACTTGTTTCTTCAAAACTTCTTCAACTAATTTAGCTTCTTCTATATGGATTTTTAGCTGAGTTATTTCTTCAACAAGAGTATTTTCCTTATACGTACATATTTCCTTTTCTTCTAGAGAATCCATAAAAACATAATCAAATTCATATACAGATTTTCCTTCAAATGCCATAAGGAATTGACAATCTTGATCAGATTCAACATCCTCATTATTGGAAGAATATTCACTACCTTTGTGAGTATAAAAACTTATCTTGTTATAAAACCTTCTTTTAACATTCCCTTTTGGAGAATTCTTCCCTTTCTCATGGTTTTCTTTATGAGGAAATTTAGCAACATAGTGACCAACCCTTCCACAAACAAAACATTTGAAAGTAAGCTTACCTCTAAACCTTCCAGTTCGTGCTTAAAGTTTCTTCATGAAATTGGATTTTTCTTTGTCTGAAATGTAACCTATTTCCTTAATATCTTTATTTTCATTCCCTTTGTATGTAACTTTGAATGTTGCTTCTCTTATTTATGATGGATACCCTTTTCTCATTTCATAAGTTTCTAAAATCCGATGGAGCTGTTCAATAGTGAGGTTCTTCAAATCCTACATTTCTTCAATGATAGAGACTTTGGAATCAAACTTTGAGGTTAGAGGTCTTAGAATTTTCTCAACATCAGTAGAATATTTTATTTCATCAAAAATAATTTCCATTGAGTTAATGATCTCATCTACCTTAAGGAAAAAATTTGTAATAATTTCATAATTATGCATTTTGAGAGTCTCATGTTGAATTCTAAATGTTTGAATTTTAGCACTCTTTACCTTAGTGTCAACTTCATAGCTTTGGATAATCTTGTCCCATATAGCTTTTGCGATATTTAGCTGCATGACCTTCACAAATTCTGATTTTGCCAAGCTTCCTAAGAGAGCATTGGCTGCCTTTGCATTGGTCTCATACTATTTCTTCCCTACATCATTTGTGGGAATGAAGAATGGGTATTGATATCCTCCTTCGAAGATTTCCCATACATTAGCTTCAAGTGACTACAAATATGTTGTCATTATGACTTTCCAAAATGCAAAGTTAGTTCCATTAAACAAAGGTGGTACGATAGAAGATACTCCCTCTTGACTGCTCATCTTGATGGATCTCCCTTTAAGCAATCAAACTTCTTTTGAGGGACATGCTATGATTTAATACTTGGGAAAAGTGTTGGGGGGGGTGTGTGAATCAATATTTTAAATTCAAACTTCCAATTTTTATATTCTAAGGAAAAAATACACTATTGTTATTAGAGCAACTTGTGTATGGATGCTACTTCAGAGAAGGAAACCACCGTATATCTAGTTTAGTGACTTTTATGTATTCTACCATATTATTATCCTTAATCAGTGCATTAATAAATTAATTACTTTTCAATATGCAGTAAAGAACATAAAGAAATCACAACAAACACACATAGAACACCGATATTTCGGGTGGAAACCCAATGAGGGATAAAACCACCACTATTGTTGCCTTTGTCTTCTTTCTTATGATATAAAGAAAAATATTACATTTGTACTAATTTAGACTCTTATTAGTACGTAGGCATCCACTTGAAGAAGGCTACAATATTATCTTTCTCTCCAACACCCATTGAAAGGGAGCTACAACCCCCTGAACTCATTTAACGACTCCTATTAGAAGGGAGATCCTACCCCCTTTCTGAAGGCTGCAACCCTCAAATACTTGTGGACCACGTTTTAGAATATTTTAGGCTCGATCCACATATAAAACAATCATCACACAACTTGTAAGCCACCTTTCATCAATTTTTCAAACTAGACCTGTATCAACCATAAACCCAAACAAACTGAAGCACTAAATCAAAGACATGGTCACATTGCAATTCAACTACAATTCTAAGTCATCAAGTCACTGAATGCAAAACCCAACCAGAAACAATATATATCAAATTTATACGCGACTGTACTGAGTAAGATTCATTTATATATGCGATTTATCTGTATAACACCTGTGTACAGATCTCAAAATATTGAACACTAAATCATTAATCATTGAATCATACATAGATTTCACCAGTTACATATCACTGAACCAATCACAGATTTTTGAACCAATTATGGATCATAGATCATACACCCAATCAAACTTCTGTACCATTAAAACTGATCAATTCAACCAAGTCACCTCAATTTTCACTGTCAGCAATAGATCATCATGATAGAGACATCATTGATAGAAAACAATAAGTAAACTAGACAACATCAACTGTAAGCATCAATCATCAGATCAAATCCTAGTTTGTATACAAGACTTCCAAAAGGAATATCAACATATGTACTAGCTTACCATGCACAACACCCGTGTACAAATTTTCACATACTGAAAGTTATTTCGAAAATATATACGTGACCCTAAAAAGATGTATCTACAAATGCACACAACTATTCCCAAAAATACCTGCTTACAGAACTGAAAAACTTTTGCAGCAAACACAATTTCACTTTCCGTGACCTTTACTGTCAATACTACATACTTTTGAATAAATCATTTAGATCACAATATCACAGTTTCATTAATATTATCTACTTAGACATTTTCAACAAGAAAATCAATCAAGCATATATGTCAGCATATTTCAGATCTTTAAGATCCGAGTCTTCTCCTTTTTCCCTAGTGCACATCTATTTTAGATCAAATCATTCATATACAACCCAATACTTGCACACCCAACACCTTGATATTTATATCTTTATATAGCTTTAGCCTTAGCCACTACTTTAGGCCAACTCCTTAGTAATTTCATTGGTATTATTTGACTGGATCAAATAACCATTGTCACACCCATTATTATGGGTCAATACCATGGTAAAGACCCATGGTATCCACATTATCATGTGCAGATTTTGTACACGACTTTTCTTCACAATACCTACGTTTGTACACAACCTTGTTTCTCAGGACCCACATATACTTTCTCAAAATTTTATTTTATCATCCATCCGTCTGTGAACTAACATTACTTTGTCCATATCACCTGTAACATTTGTATTAGCCTAAATAATCATCTTGTTATCACAATGTTGACATCTTTATCAAGTAGGTTCCATCAAGGACAAAACATTAGCCATAATTCCAACATGATTTAGAAACAAGTAGATAAAACCTTGATTATAATTTGTTATAGATGTAACCAAATATTTTCAATTTGCAATATGATGATTTCCTTCTCAAATTAATGATAAAAAATGAAGTAAACTATAAACGACTTAGTAATTTCAACTTGCAATAGAAAGAAGTCCGACTTAAATGGTTCCATAAGAGATGTAATCTTATAAGACAAATTTACATTACATAGCACAACATTAAGAGAAATCCAATATGTGCTTAAGGAAGGGCAAGTCCAAGGTGTTGGTTGGATTGTGTTAGATCATCATATTTGTTTTATATATTTAATTATATAAATTCAAGATTTTAGATTAGAGATATCAACCCAAGAAATATAGAGGAGCACTTTAAAAAAAGGCATCTTAGGTTATAAATTAGGGTTGTATGATATTCAATGTGATAACATCTTAATATACTTGAAAGAAGTCCACAACAAATTATTCAATGTAAGGGTTTTGTAAGTATTACATGAATTTACTAAGTACGTCCTAAAGTGAATGGAATGTAAGTAAAACCAACTTAAGAGAAATTCATCATTAGAAATTAGAAATGAAACTAGAGAAACTTTTATATCCTGTGGATTTAATACCAAGTTTATGTTATATTTTGTATGAATGCAATAAAATATACAAATGTCATGTATATTTGTTTTTTGTTTGTTTTTATTTTCTTAGTCATTAATGCAATTTATAAATTTATCTAACACTAAGAACAACCAAAAGAAAAATATAAACTTCGAATAAACAATTCCAGGGCCATTGAAAATTAGGGTTTTAGGATAAATTATTTGGGATCAAACCCTAATCAATTCTAGTTTAAGAAATGAAATATGTGATAAATTAAATGTTAGGCTAGAACGAAATCTAATTGAGAGATATTTTAATATTTTCCTTTAGACTTTTTAATAAACAATAAAAGGAAAATATTTTGAGAATTTTTTACAATTTTGAAGGTTGATGGGAAAGAGAAGTGCCTTATTGTTATAGATATTTTCGGGCACTGCAACCCCAATCATAAATGTCCATAAACTGAGGGCTCCTAAGTCCCTAAAAGTGTTGCTTCGCTACCTAAAGGAACAAGGTCAGCAGATTACATCATCTCCCAGAAGTTCTCCACTAAAAACTGCTCAGAAATGGTCAAAATTGGACCATACTGAATACCTAGTGCAGAGGGTGCGATGCATATCACCTTCCCAGGGTAAAGGGTGTGATGCATACTGAATGACCCCTCTGTAAGGTGCAATGGTCAGGAATGGACAAATGGAAGGGACAATTTGCAAGGTGGAAGATCATGGAATCTTCCAGAAGCTTCCCCTCTGACACTTGCCTCTCTGTTTTCCACCAGGGATGAGTAAGAGATCATCATTCTCTAAGTGGAATCAAGAAATATCAGAGAGAGGACACTAATCAAGACCCCAGAAGATGACTCACCCCCCTACAATCATCTATATATGGATCCCTCATCACAGAGATCCAGAGGCTGGAATCTTGTATCTTGTAGAGAAGTGTTGTTGGTTTTCCTGGTGTAACTCATAGTGTTGGTGATCTAAGCTTTACTTGAGGTGAAGAAGGGCTTTCTTGCTGGAGGATGATGCTGGGTCAGAACATATGGTTGTAATCCTCTTGCTACTCTTGATCTTAATAAAGCTATTCAAGTTTTCCTCTATATTCTTGTATGTTTGTTTATATATGCATTTGTATGGTTAACACATATATGGTCCTGTGTTATTTGTGAATATAGATCTCTGTTCTTCGATAGTAGTATGCTGCTTTGATTCCACAGGTGCTCTTTGAAGCTGGGTAGATGAAGAAGAAGCGACAAAGATCTATCAGAAAGGAGAGGAATCAAACAAGGAAACCAAGCGCAAGACTAAGGTTGGTCTCCTTTGTTCTACTCTTATCTATTTTCATAAAGGAAAGTGAAAGTAGACTTTACTTGTTTGTTTCTAAGATAGTTACCAGTCTTAGTGGGAATAGCAGCTCCAAGTGGACACTATTCCCGGTAACAAAATGGCGACTCCACTGGGGAGCAAATAGATTGTTTGTTAGTTTATCTTTGTTTGTTTTATAAACTTACAGACGAAGCCTGAAGTCAAGCCAAATAGCCTTCGAACTGCATTTTTTATACAAATGCAAAGTAGATCAATGCTAATTCAGTCTATCTCCGGGTTTTGTTTATGAATTAAACAATAGATCTGCAAACGTTCTAGTTTCCCTAAGTGGTGGCTCTAGTAACCTCCTTAGATCAACCCCTGTGATTTACATTTACTGAACATCACTTGCTCGGCCAAAATCCCTGAACTGAATTGCAAATTGTGAGCAAAAACTTGTTAAAATTCTCGCATTGGTACCATCACACCCTGCCTTCAAGGCAGTCTGTATGCATCGCACTTCCCGTGTGCAGTAGGTGCGCTGCATACTGAATTCACTGTGTGATAGGTGCGATGGTCAGGGAAGGTTAACTTTACCTTCAGACTTTGGTTTTTTCCTCACTATTTCAGTTATATTCAGGAGTTTTTCTGTCTATGGTTAGTGTATCTCTATGAAAACCCCCTTCTCTTACATCATTCTGCCTCTATTGTGCAAAGAACTGTAAGTGTTTTTATGTATTGTGCACCATTTTCAGTTCTCTTTTGCAAAGAAGTAGCATAGTCGAACTGTCGTTTCTTGATCTGAAAGTGTTGTAGCTATCGTTTTCAGTCATAGAAGACAATCCCATTATTCTTGATAGTCGATTATACAATTACTCTTGTATATGATTTGAATTATTAGTTTTTAAAGTGTCAAAAAGCAATTTTCATTTCAAAATCGCAAAGTGTCTCTCTTACCTTCACTTCATTTTGAAAAGAAATTTGTTGAGTATTGTCGCTTTGAAGATAATTCAGATTTGCAATTAGCTTTCTTATCATCATTCATAGATTAATAAGGCTGAAAACAAATACATGCATGTGCATTTGCATTTAAACTGCTTGGTTTGATTTAGGACGATGCATTTAGTGTGTTCTCTGTGCTCTTTGTTGAAAGACTCTCAACTTTCTTTCCTTAGTAGCTAGGATTTTCATTGCCAAAAGAAGATTAAACAGTTGTTTATCATCTTAGACTGCATTTTAGGAATTGTATACACATCACGCGGTGAACCTGAAAGGAAAATTTTTAAACAAGATCAACTTAAAATAAATTTAATGAATCTAACAATGCTTTGGAACCTAACGAACAACATCTAGAGGTCTAGGCTAGAGACGTATTCCGGTGTCGTAAAACCTGGTAACTGTGGTTTTCATTGTTGGTTGGATGATTCCTCCACTCTGAGATGGAAAGTGCCAGTATGGACTTGTGCTCCCATGTACCGTCGAGTATATATTGGGAGACCACAATAGGCTGCATCCTTTATCCTTAGGAAGCCGTGTCTGTCGCCCTATCGATTGCAATGCACTGAACATAGCATTCGGGAAGATTGACTGCCGTACCGTAAAAAGTATTATGCAGTTTTGCGATTGGTTTGGTAATCCCCTCTGTCTAGATTTCTAGAGAAGTATATTTTGCTCCTTTTTAGACTCCTTAAAAGAAAAGGTCCATCTGAGCACTTGTCACTTCAGGCTCATTAAAAATCTAAGGTGACTAGAGTCATCTTTTGTTTTTTCTCAACTCTTAAGAATTGAAAAGACAAGTTGTGTCAAAGCATATAAAATTTATTTTAATCGGAATAACATCCCAAATTCCCTCGTTAGTATTTAGGTTGAGAAAAATGGAGTCTATCAACCAAGGATTTCCCCTTGGAGGAAATCCTAGTCCTTTCTCCTCTTGGGGAGATATTGGTGCACCCCATATGGCCACATTATCACTTCTAGGGTTGACTATTGGTTTTCCCGTATGGCTCTTATCTACCTCTATCGTTCAGAATACCGTAATTCCTAAACAGTCAAGTCAGCAACTAGATGATACTAGAGTTTCCTCCCAACTTTCTACTTTGTCTATTTCTCCCTCTCCTCCTTCCTCTTCGCTTGATAAAGCTGATAAAGCTAAAGATCAAGTAACTGAGAAGAAGAAGAAGCAGAAAGAGAAAAAAGAAAAGAAGAATAAGGAACCAAAAATGAAAGGGGGCAACCAAGTGTCATCCAGCGAAAATCCTCACACCGTACCGTCTAAACTTAAATCTCTATGTGTCATTTGCAATGGAGACCACTATCACCGAGATTGTCCCTACATCCCTCGGATCTTAAGGGATTGGTCTCCTCGTTTGCACAATCTGGTGTCGTCAACCTCTGATGATCACGTTGAATGCACACCATCAACCAGTGAAAGTGAAGTATCTGGACATAAAAGGAATCCCAAATTTCCTTTTAAATTGTGTGAAGGAAATCACGCTGTCCACCATTGTCCCTTCCTTGACGAAGCTAAAAGAGTTTTGGATGACCGTCCTGCTTCACCGCTACGGCTGCCTCCTGGATATAAGAAACTCTTTCCAAGTCCAACACTGGTTGAGAATCTGGCTGGCCCACCATTGTGGTCGGCTGAAGCGTCTATCATTGAAAATGAACCCTCTGAATCCATACCAGATGAAAGTCAAAAGGTCGAGGCGGCAGTTGATTCGGTCTTGCCTTCAGAGTATTCATCTTCGAATGATACCGTCACTGAAGAGAAAGAGAATGACAACATTCAAATTATTTTCGTAAACGTAGACTCCAATGAACTAGGGGGCAGTCTACTCGTTCCTTTATCGCAGGAAGGAAGTTCATCAGAGTCATATCCGACTGTCTATTTGGTCCCACCTCCAAGCAACCTAGTTGTTTCCTTCGACTGGAATCTACTAAGCAGACCCCGTATACCAGCTAGTGTACCATTTCGAATCATTGTACAAGCTGACAGAATGGTCATGGCTGGTACCATCATCAATGAAGGGGCTTCTGTGAGTATCCTTTCCTCAATTGCTTGGAAAGCGCTTGGTTCGCCATCGCTTTTGCCTGAAATGAGAAATCTGACAGGCTTTGACAAAGAGACCAGTCGACCATTAGGGATCCTTCCAAATGTGCCCATTACTTTGAGAAGGAGAACCATTCACATGAACGTGATGGTAGTTCAAGGACCACTGGATTATAATCTACTCCTTGGACGAGACTATATTTATTGCATGGGAGCCGTCGTCTCCTCACTCTTTAGAGTAATGTGTTTTCCACACGAAGGCAGAATGGTCAAGCTCGTAGACCAACTGTCATTCCCTGGTTCACACATCGCAAATAGTCAATGCCATCCATAAATGGTCTTTTCACGCAAGGAATATCTCATCGATCTCCAGCCCATCCACCTAATGAGTGCGAGTGATTCAGGAGGATATGACTGAAACCCAGGGGGCATGCACCCTGGTCTGTTTCAGCAGGAAAATCTTGGGTGTAGAGTAGGTTTCCGGGGAGGATATATGACTAGTCTGACACACCCGTCCTCACAGGAAAATGGGATTAGGATGGAATAAGATACCTTTGTTAAAGTTATGTGGGTGGAGGCATCTACGCCACTCACGTTTGTTTATTTCGGTAGACATCGCGAAGGAAGCATTTTGTCTGCAACGCTGATGGAACTTTCATGGTAACCTGGGAATTTTTCGCTATACCTGGGTGCATGCAAACCTTTCCGCATGTAAGTGAAGAGCGACCATCTATTTTTTAAATTTGTAGGTCCTCTAACCCATTAAACCCGTAAGGCTGGTCATTTCCTAGCTTGCATAAAGAAAGGATCCGGGACAAAGCTTACAAAAGGTGCAAGCCCCATAAAAAATGGCATCTTGAATGAGACATCCTTATTATACGACTAGCGAGTAGTGTTATTGTAGGGTTCAAGCTCATTTAAAAATAAACCCGCCACAAGCAGTTTTAACGTGGAATTCAAGCTCGTTAAAAAATAAACGTAAGCAAATGAGCAAATGTTTCCCCCAGAGTTCAAGCTCATTAAAAAATGAACCAGTAAATAACCATTCTGAATGCCTTATCGCCAGCTTTTGAGCCTTGGTCGTGTTCTCATCATCACCTCCACTCTGTTTTAGCCGATCATTCACCTCCATTTGATTGTTTACCCTTTCGAGGAACATCTGCGAAGAGTGATTCTTTTAGCCATCCTTGTGACATTGCCATGATTGGAAAATTCCAAAACTTACCTGGAATCAACTGCTACTCGAAATCATCACTCGTTCCTCGGAAACGAGTCTCCTTTAAGCTCTTTTCAACTGACTCGTAAAATACAAAAAGATTGCTAAGCGATTGGCCTCTCTGGCTCGTTAAAGTCATCGGAAGTGCTATCCCTCCTCTAGATTTTAATATTTTTGGATCTGAGGGATTATTACACAAAAATATTGAGCGCTTGTCTTGTTCGGCTCGTTAAAACTATCGAAAATTCATCCCTTTCGTATTATTTTATGCTTTTTTGGACTTAAGGAATTATATGACGAAAAAGAACCTTTGGAGTCTCCTTTCTGTCCCTTTCAGATTCTCTAAAATTGAAAAGGACCGAGTTATCTTTGTCATTAAACTCATTAAAACCTAATAGCGACAAACTCATCCAAATGGACGAGAACGAGTTTCAATGTCACTAGGCTTGCTAAAATATAGCGACAGGTTCACCCGAAGGGCGGATTATAGAACAAGCATATGTTATCCTCCTCAAGCTTCGTAAAAATAAAGAGGTACTGGTCAACTATGACTGGGGAAAATTGGGAAGAAAACTTGAAAAAGCTTTATTGGTAGCAAGTCGCTCTTGAACATGACACTTTCCTTCCGCATCCAAGCCGGGTTGGGTTGTTCCGTTCACTGGTCATATCACCATTGGTCTGTCACACCATCCATCTCTGGGGTTAACGCTGCCAATCCATCATTAGTGTCGCCGATATGTTCAAGAGAAGTCATTCAGACAATTTGCTTGTGTCTCACCCACTGCAATACATTCACGCTCCATTCGTTCATGACTGCCACCCTGAACACTGTATCATCATATTGTTTTCACCTCCAAAATCATTTGCTTCGTTCCGTGCTGTAGATGTGAGATTCATTAAAGCCCTCCTACGACGGGTCACTTCTTGTCGACATCAGCTCATTATCCAAGAAGTTGACCTAGGAACAACCCTTTCAGTACTTTGAAGCTTGCATGCCTCAATGGCAAGTTTCTCACTT
>APFE030839830.1:19672-63620 GCA_000404065.3 Pinus taeda
TTTCATAAAGGAAAGTGAAAGTAGACTTTACTTGTTTGTTTCTAAGATAGTTACCAGTCTTAGTGGGAATAGCAGCTCTGAATGGACACTATTCCCGGTAACACTTATCCAAAACTTGCTTATGGGGTTAAGAAGAAACACTTCTTCTAAATGGATTATTTTCTCTATGGATTAGAATGGGAAGACAAGGGCTAATGGATTAATAGTCTCCTACATAATCTAGATTAAAATGAAGACCAAGACCCTATAAAGAATCTTTCCTAGAAGGAGCACCCTCAATAACAATATCAACTATTGTTTAATAAATTAAATTAATTCCCTCACTAGGTTTCCTAAAAGAGAGACAAAGTAATGAATTAAGAATACAAACAAAACTAACAAGGGAATATAGGGAAGGGTTTACCTCACAAGATTTTCTTCCAAGTGGTAGAATTTACCCTTGAAAGAACCAAGTTGTTAGCTTTGTAGAAGACCTAAAAATCCATTATTAATATTCAAGAAGAAAATAACCACCAAGGAGAAGAGCTTGAATTAGCACCAAATTGCCTTAATAGATAGATTTCAACAATTTGTATTCTCAATAGCCAATCTACAATCAACAATAGTGTTATAGGGAGCATTTTTTGATAGAGAGGGCTTCAACAATCCTATTATTACAATAATACTTTTTTATCTTCGTAGATCTAGCCTAACAGATATTGAAAATACTTGTCCCCCAATTAATCTTTGAGGAGAAGGTCAAACAATACATAAAATATCATAGTGTGTGCCACATATAATATTTCCACTAGAGAGAGATATGTCCCATAAAAATAGTTAAGTATAGGTCACTAGAGTTTAATGTCTCTCCATGATTCATGGTAACTACCTCAAGATACCACTCCAATGAATATAGTTCCACCAAATAGGGTAAAGACTATGCACAAGATAGGGAAGGTCCACACTTGTGGCACATGGGATGGACCAAGAGAGGAAAACTCATCCGAAATATCTCTTGGTGGTCATGAGTGAGGTTTCCAATATGTGACCTCCTCCTCCCCAAATCATGCTTATTACATCCAAAAATCCAGGAGGATCCAAAAGATCCACATGTGCCAAGTAGATACTCAAATAACCAAGTGATGAAACATATAGGGAAAATGACTCCTCTAAGGGTTAGATGTGCCTCCATAAATAATTATGTGGCTATGTGATCTATTGAGTACTCAACAAACCCTTTAAATTTTTCTCAAATTTTAGGACATCACTGATGAGCCTCATAAATGGGTAATTATATGGGTTCATTTTACCTCCTAACCTAGTCAAATCAACCATTCTCTTAGCTTATTGTATGATTTTCTGACTATATTTATGCTTATAGAGTGATTTGAGTTGGTTATGATGCCATGTGGTCTAATATGTGTTTAATGCAAATTATTTATGATTTTTGAGGTCAAAGTCAAGGATCCAGTGGACAAATGGAAGAAATAACTTGAAGTGGACAAAGGAGAGGACTTATAGGAAGGAATCCCCCTCATTTATTACTCCTCACCTCGAATTCTGCTTCATTGAGCTCGGAGTACAAGAAACCAAGTCATGCACTAGAAGGCAGCCGAGCAAGTGGAGGATGATTGATGATTATCTCGATTTTTTGGAGCCAAGCCTCCCTGATTTTAAGGGAGTTGTTGGTAGCTTCATTTGTATAACTAGAGAGGCCTAGGGTCATATTTTTGTTGGATTTTTGTTGTACTTTTGCTTATGTAAACTCTGCTCAGCTTCAAGCTTATTATTTTTGTGACAGTTTCATGTAATCTTGTTATTGTTTTGAAATAAAGATGGAATCCTTTTTGAGTTAGCACTGAGTTACCTCAGAGGGCTGAAGCTCTTGAGTTAGGGCCCAATCTAAGCAGCCAAGCTCCTCTTTACTTGTATTTGTATGTTTTATTTTAGTTTGTAGATTAGGTTGTTAGATGAATTTCTTTTATGGTCAAGAATAGGTTGCTTTTGATGATTCAATAGTTTGCTTCCATTTGTGTTTTCTATAACAGGTTAAGCAGTGATAAAGAAAAGATCCAAAAGTCTAGAAATAGTGCCTTGGCCTCTCTTCCTCCCTCTGGGACCATGATTTGAGGCAAAAGACCCTCTTGCTGCCCCAAAAACACAGATTTTCCTCATTCATAGGACTTCTAGTGTTTACAACTTTTTAGTTGGTTAATAGTCTAGTTTTCTTTGCTTCAGAACTTCTTCATCATGCTCACTTCTTTATTTACCATAGTCTTCTTCCATGCTTTCCTTTCTTGCAACAGTTATCAACATTTCCTTTCATAGATCACAATTTAGATTAGTTTGATGCAAAACTCTGTTTTTCTAGATGCACTTATTTTATTGATTGCTTAATCTCATTGGTTGAATGTCAGTTGTTTATGCAACAGATATCCTCTAGCAGCAATCCAACCTATCAGCCATCCCATCCTCCATCTGATCCATGCCCTATAGGTCGCCCAAGTCTCCCCTCAATTCTGCCTTAGTTTCCTGCATTTTCCATAGAATTTCTTCCTCTCTCCTTGAGCAAATCCAATCATATATCTCTCTCCTAAGGATTATTGGTAGACCCTAGGTGCCCTAACACTTCATTCAAAACTTCATCCACCTTTTCCACCTGCTCTCACACCCTCAAAACAGCCAAAACTGCTCTCGACCTCCTCCTGTAGGCCTCCTGTAGAATGTTGTTTTTCCTCCTGTAGATTTCCTATGTCCTCTTGTAGATTTTCCTGTAGGCTTTCTTTTGAAGGCCGAGTGTGGGAAAAGCCTCCAGAAGGCCACCTGAGACCTCCTAAGACCCAACCACACCATCCTACATCCTCACAAGTCCCAAAACCGCCCTTCAACACCAACTATTCATTGTCACATTCACAAACAATAAATCACATGCATGTCAAATTCACATAAAAATACACAAAAATCCAAAAAGATATTTTTTGCTCATTTACTTCTAGAAATAGCTTAGTTGTATGTTGTTTACTTCCTTGAGTAGGTAATGGCACTCTTTTCATGGTTTTCATAGTGCTTTCTACAAAAGTAGGATTAATTGGTTAATTAGGATTTACTTGGTTTGCTTTACATTTCAATCTTTCTCCTTTCTGCAGTTAGAGTTGTCTTTCTCTCCTTTCATCACATATAGAGCTTCTTCTAGAATCCATAGAAGTTGGCTTGAGCTCCTAGTGATCTTGTGCCGGCTGACCAAGTGACAACCTGTAGTAAGAACTAGTACTTGTGCATACAGCACTGTCACCTCCAAGTTTTTTACGAACTACCGGGTTGAGAAGAGTAAAGTAGGTAGCCCAGGAGTTGCAACATTATTGCTGCAATATTGGTGCTCACCATACTTTTTGGTGCCATTGCCGGGGAAGCATCAGAGTATTTTGTGATTACTACTTTCTTCTATTTTCTATTACAACATTATGCTAATAGTTTATTTCAACAAAAGTAGACTAGTCATTCTTTTCTTTGAAGTTTTGCATTTCCTTGCTTTCCTTTTCAATTATGCAAATTTCATTTCAGCAAAAGTAGAATAGTCATTATTTTCCTTCAAGTTCTGCATTTCCTTTCTTTCCTCTTCAATTCTGCAAATTTCCATTCAGCAAGTTTATTTCAGCTAGTTGCAATTTGTTTTGTTCAATCAATTTCAGTTTTGCAGGTACTATCAGTGTGGGGAAAAAGAAACAAAAACCAACCAAAAATATTTCCTTTCATGCCTCGTAGGAATAGAGATAACTCATGAAAATTCTTGCCCAACACCCCCACTGCTTCACACAGCTAACCTTCTCTCTTCTTCGGTGGTTGTGATCAAGAAGAACCCTTAGGTGAACAACCAAATATATTTGAAGAACCTATAGGGGAAGAAGAAGAAGAAAAAATTCCTTTGAAGCCAATGGTTGAACACATAAATGCTAGGGGGAATGGAGAGAGAATAGAGGGTACCTTTCCTATTCGAGGGACTAATGGGGACACCAAAATGAAGAATATAAGCCCTTCTGCCCTACCTCATTTCCATGGTCTGACTAGAGAAGATCTTGACACCTTTTTTTTTGAGTTTGTTGTTATTTGTTGAACCTATGACTATGCAAAAGATGAGAAAAAGTTGAAAATTTTCCCTTTTACTCTCAAGGATGCAACATTACGCTGGTTCATGGGATTACCTGGCAATAGCATCACAACTTGGGCTCAGATGCAGCAAGCCTTTAACAACAAGTATTGAGACTATTGTAGGTCAAAAGATACTAAAGAAGAAGTTTTTCAAATGACTATAGGAAGTGATGAGTCCGTGGAAGACTATGAGGAGAGGTTCCAGCTCAGTTACAAAAGGGTTAGGTGTACACTTGACCCTGAGTCTCTGAAGCTGGTCCTGCTCAGGGGAATTCGGGAAGATCTTTTAGACAACCTCCATCTACTGGCCGGGGGAGACATCTACCAACTGTCCTATGAGGACATAAAGTCTATTTTCAGGAACCATTCTAGAGCAGCCAGAAAGAAAATTAGGGGGAGTTAACCCATAGCCAATACCTCTTCCTCTAACTCATGCATTAAAGGAGAAATTGGAAACATGCTGGAAGACTTCAAGAGTGAGATGCTGCAAAATCTTGCCATGTAAATGGATACATTGCATATCAAAAGGAAACAAGAGGAAGTAGAGAGGGCTTTGGCCATTTTTTCCCTAGATGCACTAGGAGGCATCCAAGGAATAAATGCCCATTGAACTCTATAGAGGTTTGTTCAGTCTGTGAAGAAAATCATTCTACAGACAAGTGCCCTTCATTACCTGGACTTAAAATTGTGTATCAAGGGGTTGAGGGAGTCATTGAATAGCTCTATTACATAAACCAAAGGAGGTTGCATGGACCTAGACCATATCAGCAGGGGATGCAAGGGACATCTCAGGCATACTACAACCCCAACCAAGTCACTTCCATACCTTCTTGGGCCCTCCTTGCTCATCCTTCTTGGTCCACACCTCCTCCTTGGTCCTTCACATCTCCATATCATCCCCAACCAACGACCCATTCATTTCAATCCTATACTTAGCTGCAACCTCAGTGGAATGCATCTCATTAAGGGTGGAGGCCCCAATACAACTCTCCTGCCACTCTTTTGCCTCCACCACTTGCCCAACTACAACTGTTACCTCCTACTCCACCAAAGAAACCCCAAATTCCTACCCATCCAAATTCGAACCCGAATAACAGATAGGCTCAACAAGTGTATAGTGGGGAACTATCATGCCCGACTTATGCTGTGGATATTTAGGAAATTAAATTGCGATCTTGGAAAGTTCTCCCAGATAGCCAGCCTCCACCTAGGGAGGTTGAGGAAGATAAAGAGGAAAGTGAACCTAAAGGAAATCCACCCTTTCCTGAGAGACTATCCACAATATTCCAACCTACCCCAGAAGAAACTGAACTCCTGGGAGAATTGAAACATTTATGCGTGAAGATACCACTTCTCCAAGCCATAAAAGATGTGCCTATCTACAATAGGTTGATCAAAGAGAAGTGCTTTAGGCATCCATGAAGGCGCAAGAGGGATGCCCCAACCATTAATGTAATAGGGCAAGCGTCTAACCTAATGTTGGGGCAGGTAATCTGTCCAAAATATCTGGACCTTGGAAGCCCAATAGTCAATGTACACATCAATGGCACCATGATTGCACACACCATGATTGATCTAGGAATTGCCATTAATGTGATGACAAAGGACACCATGCTCAAACTAAACCTCTAGGGCTCCTTGAGGAAGACCACGACCATGCTATAGCTTGCAGACCACTCCACCATGACCCCTGAGGGGATTGTGGAAGATGTGATGGTCTCCATTGATTCTTGTGAGTACCTTGCTGATTTTTTAGTTCTCCATCCAAAGGAAAAGCTCACTGGATATCCTCTCATTTTAGGAAGACCCTGGTTGGCTACCGCCAATGCCTACATGAGCTGTTGAGCTAAGAACATGACCATAAAGAACGGGCATATGTCTAAGCAGTTAATCCTATATCCTCCTACCCAACCATTGCTAGAACATGATCTACCTCTCTGGTTGCAGGAGGAAGATGAGGATGAAGTCTATTTTGCATCGCTTTGTGCATTAGAAATCTCCATGGGGGGAACCGCAAGATGAGGATGACATGATTGAAAATCTGATTCAGAATCCACCTCCTAGTGTATCACCATTAGAGGACATAGTAGGAGAAACCCAAAACAACCCCTCAACTGATCTCTGTGTGGCTGATTCCGCTCCTCTCCGTTTTAAGAATATAGAGTTCGACCCAGAAAGAACCTTGAAAATTAATCCATCCCTATCCACTTCCTAAGAGAAGGAACTGTGTAGCTTGTTGAGAAAACACCTACATGCTTTTGCTTGGAGTTATAAGGAGATGATGGGAGTGCACCCTTCAGTATGTACTCATCATATATACATCAAGGAGGATTGAAAGCCTATCAGGCAGCCTCAAAGGAGGATGAATCCAACACTTAAAGATATTGTCAAGGAAGAATTGCATAAATTGCTTGATGCAGGATTCATCTATCCCATCTTTGATAGTGAATGTGTCTCCCCTTTGGTGCTAGTGCCAAAGAAAAATGGTAAGTGGAGAATCTGTGTCGACTATCGGGAATTGAACAAAGCCACTAAAAAGGACCATTTCCCTTTACCTTTCATAGATCAAGTGTTAGACAGTCTGGCAGGGAAAAAGTTTTCTCTTTCCTAGATGGGTTTAGCAGGTACAAACAGATTCAATCATCCTAGAAGACTAAGATAAGACCACTTTCACTTGTCCTTGGGGTACCTTTGCATACTGGGTCCTTCCTTTTGGTTTGTGTAACACTCCCGCCACTTTCCAAAGAGCCGTATTGAGTATATTCTCTAAATTAGTTCATGATTCAGTAGAGATATACATGGATGACTTTACTCCTTATGGCTTTGACTTTCAGGAAGCCTTATTTAATCTAGGAAAAGTTCTAGACAAGTGTATTGAGATGAACCTATCCCCCAGTCCAGAAAAATGTGAATTTTTGATGATTGAAGGGACCGTGCTAGGTCATGCAATATCACAATAGGGATTTTAGGTGGACCCCAACAAAATTGCCATCGTCCAAAATGTCCCACCTCCTCAAAAAGTGAGAGATGTCAGAAGTTTCCTAGGTTTAGCTGGGTATTACCAGAGATTCATTAAATATTTTAGCAAGCTAGCCTCTCCTTTGTTTTCCCTCTTAGGTAAAGATGTCGAGTTCATATGGTCAAAAAATTGTCAAGAGGCCCTAGATACCTTGAAGAGCAAGCATGTGACTGCCCCAATTCTGAGAGGCCCAAACTAGGCCCCACCTTTCCACATTCACACAGATGCCTTGAAAAAAGAAATAAGTGTAGCCTTGGGACAAATTGATGAAAAGTTGCCTTATGCCATATACTTTATAAGAAAAAACTTATCAAAGGTTGAGTTAAACTATACAGTGACTGAGAAGGAACTCCTAGCTGTTGTGCATTCCTTAAACAAATTCAGAAATTATATCACAGGCTATCAAACCTTTGTACACATTGATCATGCTGCAATTAGATATTTAATGAAAAAACTAGATGTGAATGCTCACATCATTAGATGGTTGCTTTTACTGCAACAGTTTGATTTGACCATTATTGATAAGCCTAGTAAAGAAAATATTGTTGCTGACTTTTTATCTAGAGTAAATTTTCTTGCAAGTGAAGAAGGAATGGTGGATGACCAAATGCCAGATGAACATCTTTTTTCTATCTCAGTACTCTCTCCATGGTTTGCTGATATAGAAAACTACTTGGTTTCAACACATTTTCCACCACACCTATCCTCAAAAGAGAAGAGCAAGATAGTAAGGAAAAGAGCCCATTTCACCTGGATTGGGGGCAATCTCTTCAAACTTGGCCTAGATAAGGTCTTGAGAAGATGTGTCAGGGAGGAGGAAGTATTTGACATGCTCCTAACCTATCATGATGGGCCTTGTGGAGGTCATTTTGCAGCAAAAAAAACTGCCTTCAAGATACTGCAAGCAGGCTACTATTGGCCCACGCTTCATCAGGATGTCAGAGAAATACCAGCTAGTGTGATCGGTGTCAGAGGATGGGGAAACCTACTCCAAAGGATGAAATGCCAATGCAACCTCAATTGACCTTTGAGCCATTTGAGAAGTGGGGCATGGACTTTGTGGGGCCTATCAGCCCTCCTTTAAAGCAGAAGTAATACATCATTGTGTGCACCAATTACCTGACAAAGTGGGCAGAGACAAAAGCAATCAAAGCAATGAAAAAGGAAAACGTATCTAATTTTTTGATAAAGAACATATTCTACAAGTTCGGGTATCCAAGAGAATTAGTCACAGATCAAGGTAGTCAATTTACTTCCAATTTGATTGAAGACCTACTCACACATCATAGAATTAAGCACAAGACTTTGACCCCTTACCATCCACAAGCTAATGGGCAGGTGGAGGTAACTAACAGAGCATTGGAAGGGATCCTGACAAAGGTAGTGAGCAGCAACAGAAAAGACTAGGTGGACAGATTAGTTGATGCCACTTGGGCCTACAACACAACTTGGAAGATCACTACAGGGTTCACACCTTATGAGCTGGTCTATGGGAAGAAGGCTTTGTTGTCAATAGAATATGAATTCAATACCCTGAGGGTGGCAACTCAGCTAGACCTAGACCTTAGCCATGCACAAAAAGAAAGATTACTTCATCTCAATGGTTTGGATGAACACAAAATGCAAGCCCTTCTCCAAACAGAGGTAGTTCAACTTTAGAGAAAGATATGGCTTGACAAAAATATCATGGAGAAGAAATTCCAAGAGGGAGATTGGGCACTACTCTATGATTCAAGATATAAATATTTCAAGGGAAAGCTAAGGACAAGATGGCTAGGACCCTACAATGTGGAGAAATGCAATGACAATGGTTAAGTGTTGATCAGAATCATTGATGATGAAGCCATCCCCATGCTTGTCAATGGACATAGATTGAAAGTCTACAAGAAACCCCTCTTCAAGCGAGAGTTCACTTAAGATTTGAATAAGACAGTGATGGTAGTGGAGCATGTCTTAGCCTCCACTTCACCCACTCACTGAAGAAAAAGAAAAAAATAAAAATAAAGACTCAAGTGAAAACCTCCATGAGGCGCTTGAGTCCCATCATTGGGTTGAAAACATCTTCTGAGGTGGCCAGTGATGTCAAAAAAAGAAGAAGAGAGAAAAATGAGATCCCTGGGTGAAAACCTCCCTTGGAGGCACCCAGGGCAGGCAATTAGGGTGAAAACCTCCCTGAGGTGCCCTAGTTGTTTTTAAAAAAAAAAAGAGAAAAAGAGAAATGAATTTCCAGTTGCATTGCAAGTTTGTAGGAGGACTACAGGAAGTAGTAGAAGGTGCCAAGGGAGCCTTGAAACCAACACCAACACCTATCCTACCTTCCCACTTCTTTCTCCATCATTCTTGGCATTTGTTTCACCTCACTGTGTTTATTTTTCAAAAACTGTGTTTTCTACAGGAGGCTCCTATAGGAATTACAGAGAGTCAGAAATGGATATAAAAGGCAGTTTGCGGGACAAGGAAGCTTCATAAAAAATCTATAAATCCTCCTGCATTCTTCAAACCTCCTTGCCATCATGTCAAAGCCTGCATCACACCCCAAGCATCATTCTTCTTCCTGTCCAAGAAAAACATAGAAAAAATAGTTCTTTAGGAAAAGAAAACAATAAGAAAGGGAACAACACCATCAACCTCACCTGAAGCCTACCTATTACCTCTCCATATCTATCTACATATCTGGCATCATCCTCACAACTCCAAGCACAGAAAGAAGCTGAAGTTTCAAGGGGAGAAGTAGCTACAGGAGCTCCTGTAGTTGCTAATCCCATTAAAATCCAGCATCAGTAGCAAGAGGGTGCAAATATGAAGGTTGAATAAGACACCTGAAGCTCAGATCCAGCTAAAGAAGAACCTGCACAGGGCACAACCACACATCAGCAAGCAGACAACATGCATCAAAAGAAACAAGGGCATGCAGCAGAGAGAAAGAACCACAAACCTCACAAGCAAACACATTCGGATCTCAGGTAAGTAACTAACCCGCTCCTCTGTTGGCATTTGTGTAATTAGAAGGCATGCAAAAGTAATGAGATGGTTGAGGTTGAACGAGGGAAAGGTGGCCAGTTAACTTGGCCACCTTCATCTAGTTGACTCCACTCATCTGAAGATGTCACCCACACGTGCGCACAATCAACTCAAGAAAGATGTCAAGGACAAGTAGTGGAGGAAGTGTGAACTACGATGTAATCATGAGGGATGATTACGAGGAAAGGGCCATGATGAAAAGGTAGGTGGGGACCAACGGTTCGAATATGGCCAACGTACACTTTGCCATCTCACCCTCCATCACCGGAAATATCCATAGAAAGTAATAAGTACTCCTCCCCGAGCACTCTCACCACCTTTTCCTTCATTCTCTCCTCAAAAATTCGCTCCTTCATTCTCCTCATGCCCCCACAGCCTCGTAATCATTGTTCTCCATTAATATCTCCCATATTCCTGCTCTCAACATTTTTTACAAGAGCATTTACAGGTTCTACAGGAGCACCTACAGAGATTCTAAAGGAGGGACAACAGCCTTCTACAGGAGGGCCAGTGAGTTGTTTTGAAGGGAGAAAACACGAATTTTAGCATGATTCTCGAGTTGAGGAGGTAGGTTCTGTTAGCGCTCAAATCTGCCTTAGGCTGAGGAAGGCAAAACTCAAGGCCACATCAAACCAAGCTTAGCCTCGTAGCTAGCCCTACGAGGACAGGAGAGGGCTCTCTTCGGGTCTATCTCGGCAAAAGGTCTTCAGAGGGGCTGATATGACTCAAAATTAATACTGATTTTAGGCTAGTAAAGAGATTGGAAAGTTTGATTTAAAATTTTTGGGTTTTTTGTTGGAGAAATGGGAAAAATAATTTTGGTTTCGGGGATAAGGCCAGATCTTTGCAGAATTTCGAGTTGGGGTGAGGTAGGCAGTAGTCTTGATGCCTTTGATCAAAGGTACGAATGGATCAGAATGATAAGGAGCTGAAGAGGGCAAGGGAGAACATGGATCCTCTCCAAAGTGGCGAAAACATGTAAAACTAAACAAATTTAAAGGAAGAGCACTGTGAACAATAAATTCAACCTTATTTACTCATTCATTTAGTTTCAGAAGCATAAGAAGGGAATGGCATACATTAAACATGAATGAAATTACAATAAAATGAGAGATAAAATCATCAAGAACTAAAAGCCACAAGAATCCCAATAGGTGCTGCAAAACCTTTGATCTTCCCTTAGCCAAAATATGAAAAATATATACAATAGTGTGCCAAAATCTTCCCAAGAGTCCCACCCTTGCTATTGACTAAAAATTTACATATATAGATCAAGCTAACTCCATTCCCTAACCTTTAGGGGTCAAGCTCCTCCTTCTAGGAGCAATTTGAACAAATTCTAAACATGGAGCAAGAATCTAGGTGACCAAAACAACCTGCCTCTAAAAAGAAGGAAACTGATTCATTACATTAATTTTTTGCTAATTTGTGAATGAATCATCTAGAACAAGGTAAAAAGGTGCCAAGTTACCTCATACACATCAAATTACATCAAGATGGGTCAAAAATCACATCAAGAAGTGAAACTGGTGAAAACTGGCCAAATTCCTGAGCTGGAGGAGGAAAACCTGATCAAAAACCTCTATGCGCAGCGCCTTGGTCTCTATGCGCAGCGCACCTTTTAGACTAATTTTGAGGCACTTCCCGACATCCAAATTAAGCTCACGATAGCTCGTTGGAAAGCCCTAGATGTCTAATTTCCAACCCAAGTATAATTTCCCAATTTAGAGCTCATTTGCCCCCTAAAAATTGCATTCTCCTAGAGGTACTTCCTGCTGTTGCAAAAGGTGGCAGTAAGGTGGTTTTCATGGTGTTTTTGGGCCTTTTGACCATCCAGAACTTGATGAAATGCTTCAGAAATAAATGAGCATGTATAACTTACCATGAAAAACCCAAAAATACCAAGTTTTCCTCCAGAAAGTGTCCCAATAAAAAGTGAGCGTGCAGGCGCGCTGCTCATATAGCCAAAAAACCTCTTTTTGGGACCAAAAATTTCAAAATGACAAAAAATTCTCCGAATTTGCTGAAATTCGGAGTGAAGACCCTACATCATGTGTTATGCTCAACTAGTGAAGCTTTGGCCAAAACTTGAAGTGGATCTGACCTCTTTCGCCGTTTTAGTGCTTGGCTCAACCTCCTTTTCAAAATCTTCATTTTTGCTTTGTTGACATGCATGCGAGCCCAATAATGATGTTTCATGTGACAGTGCACGTCTTTATCTCTATTAGCCTTTGCGAACAACTTCTCTAAGTGGATTTTGACCCTCTCGAGCCAAGTCTCCTTGTCAGCTTCTATCTCCTGCTCAATAGGTGTCATCTCATGTATATGTCTTCGGGCAGCCTGTCGGTGTTCACGGATTTGTCGCAGCTCTATAAGTGTGTGTTGATACTCTAACTATTTATTGCACTGCTCTAATAATTGATCACCCATTTTTCTTTCAGCAATTTTTCATTCAGGTTATTAATCTCAGCTTTCTTCTCTTGGATGATCTCTTTCAGTTTCAAGCTAGGAGAGCTCCTATCCACATCAATAAATGTAGCATCAATATCATGGCCTCCTGAAGGGCCCTTCTTATTCCTTGACCTCTTGCCCCTGTCATGAACCTGTACCTGTACCTGTGCTGAAGAAGAAGGCGAGACCCCTTCCACACCATGTGGAGATAGTACTCATCGTGTAGCTGCAAATAAGGCCCTGTGGCCTCGCTGACATGTCACATACACCGGAGCATTGACATGCTCGGTCTCAAGAATGTCAAACTACTGTGAAGGCCCTCCCTCATCATGAAATATCTCTGGAGGTGGCTGAGGCGCTGTGAAGAAGTCACGAGAAACAAAATCCTCCCAAGTAATGCCCTGTTGTGCCAACTGATGAACCACTACGATCTTGATCAATGCGTAATGAAAATACTGCTATGCTGCTGTGCTGGGGTCTTCCTTTGTAAAAGAGGCACCATCCTCTCTATGTTGTGAAACATGAAGTATTGAATGTTCATCATACGTACCCTTGTAAAATGCATCAACAAACGGACATGGTACACATAAAGACGGGAGAATCTGCCCTCACAACTGAAATACTGAATGATAAGTTTCATCAAAGGTGAAAATTGATCATTCAGGTATTGGAAAGGAAAAACTCTGCTCAAGTGCCTCATATACCCGGGTTTGATGTATGGCTCATAGTAGGATTTCTCTAACTGCTGACGTTTATTCCATTGCTCTCCAATATTTGGTATCCCAGTGGCCTCTACGATAGTCTCTGGTGACAAAATGAAATCAACTCCGGCGAGGTTTACATGGCCATCATGTAAATGTAGAACAAACAAACGAGCTAATTCACGATGATGCTGGAATTGTGAAATTAATTCACAATAGCGATAGCATGACTGACGATGAAAACAATCCATTGCAAGCGGGCAAGCCTACAATTGAACCAAATAAATAGGCTCTTCCCTGAGAGGCTTACCACCTTTGCCACCTCTGCGAGACCTCCGTGGCACATTACCCTCTGTTGTGGAATCACTGTCATATTGCTGCTCATACACTGAATTTGTGTTTGACATGGCTTTGGTCTCAAGATGTCTGTGATATGTATAGTGATATAGGTGTGGTGAAGTCAAAATTTCAATGCATACTCAAAACCCAAATATGTTTATCAAAGCATCATAAAAACCGAGCCATAATGGTAATGCTTTGTTTCAATGAATTGGCATAAAACAGTCACTGTTTGACAAATAGACAAGAGTGTAATGTGTACCCTTTTGCAATGTTGACCAAAACTTTACAAATGAGTATGGGACTGTTTTTCATCAATGGAGGATGGGAAATCTTCACTAAACTACCCACATGTCCTTTAAAAAACCCTTAAGGAATGATTTTGACATGAACATAGGGTTTTATTTTTAAAGACCCAATACATCAAATTTCCCATCTTGAAACACACTTCAAACATTGACTGAGCAGCAATGAAATACCTACTTGCAAGTTTTGAAGTGGATTTGGTATGATCTGGTCGCATGAACAAAGTTTTCTTGGTGCTGTAACCCAGTGCGCAGCGCACAAACCCAACGCGCAGCGCACCTCTATATGCGCAACGCCTTTGTTAATTTACATTAGCCAGTGAGGCCCAATGCGCAGCGCACCTCTATATGCGCAGCACACACCCTGTATGAGCAGCGCACCTCCAAAATGGTGTCCAGGGGTATGAAATGCAGTTTTCGGCCTTCCAAATTACTCAAGCACGATTTTGCCTTGGGATATTTTGAATAAATGAACTCGTTTTCCCCTTTTATAGGTGAGGAAATATCTCACTTTGATTTAAATTTGTTTAATAACCCACTTTATAATGTTTGGCACTTTGACATTTGAGCTTTAATACAATGCTTTTCTTTGGCTTTTTCTGAGTCTTGAACTGATAATGTTTTGTTGATTTTTGCAGGGATCTGATATTTTGGCTTTGGAAAAGATCAGAGGCTTGCTCTGAAACCTTTTGAGATACAATAAATACAATTATGTACAATCACAATTTTCAGTTCCAAAAGAGAGTTTTGGACTAAAAATGTTTTTAAATGGTTTATGAGGAAAAATATTAAATGAAAATCTTCTAAAACCAACCTCATGGCCTGCGGGCTTTTATTATGTGTATGCACGGGACTGAAAACCCTATACTCTAGGACAAAAGACCCTTTTTTTTAACGAAACTAATCATTTATGATGATGAATGCAATGATCATGTACTTCGGTGATTTTTTGAGAAATTTTTGACTAACCCTGCAGGGACAAGCATTAGGGAACACAAGACAACTAGACCCCCTCATCAGTTAATGGCATGCCCCTAACGAAATGCAACGAAGTGGAACGAGTGAGACACCTAAAAATGATATGCAAAAGTGAAAAGATCTCTGACAGAGGGCTGTAAGGACCGACTCTAACATTGGCTCCAATGGGGATGGTGGCTCCTTGGAGATGCCAAGAACGACAGATCTTTGGGAGAGCAGACCAGCACCTTATCCATTGGGCAATGGAGTAAAAAACTCAAACTAAAATGCATGACTGAAAACTGATGACTTGATGACACAAATTGACTCTCACTCAACTAAGAACTGACTCAATACTTAAACACAACCGACAAACTGGAAATGATGCTCAAAGTGGAGCTTATTCATCAAAACCTACTCTAACGGTTTCATTCATCACCTAATCAAGTGAAATGGAACAACCAATGGAACTAAGTAAGTATTCCATCTGTTGTTCGAATTTTCCACAAGTGCTCACTTATGAACAACAAGAGAGAACCACTGAAAGGCAACTCCCATGACAACTTGGAAACAGATCCGTTGAATGATATGGATCCTCTATCCACCTCCAAAAACACTGCATAAGGATCTTGAAATTCAAGCACACTGGAACTTAGCTCATCTAATGGATTACTTCTCGTTTCCTCATACCATGAATGCAAACTTTGATCTGAGCCTTGTGACGAGACCTCTGCTGAAAATGAAAAAGTAACCGGCTGCCGGATCAAATTCATATCAGCACATGTTTCAAGCTCACATGTAGTTAATGGAGAAAGACGTTGACTGCAAACCTCATCCAAAACATCAGCTATTGGATCATGAAAAACTTGAAAAGACTGCTGCAAACCATTTTCTATTGGTTCCAATGTGATTACATGCTTGCCTACATGCTGTTCATTTTTTTCTTGAGAGATTTTACGAAGATTCTGCCTTATAAACTGAAATGCTTCGAAACAAAAGGGTATAGAATCTTCCTGCATCATCAAATGATGTATTTCATCTTCCACAGCTTCATCTGTAATCTGCCCTTCAATTTCATTTGGTGGCTTCAAATCTGATGCTACAAGTTGCTCAAGAATTTGGTTACCTGTCTCATCCTCAACATTAACACTTAGAGATTGCTGATTTGTTATAGGCTGTTCATTTGAAGATTTACTATGCAATCTACCCTTCAAAAACTGAAATGATTCAAAACAGAATGGTACAGAGTCACCTTGAATCTTTAAATCATGTGTGTCCACTTCCAAGTCTTTAGCTACAACTTGACAATCAATGGCTTTCGGGGGTTGCAAATCTGAATATGAGAAGTCTTGAACAAAATTTTCATTGCTCTCAAGACGATTCAAATCAAGACTTGTTGACATTTGATTTCTGATTGCATGGTAGTTATCTCTGATGAACTAAAATGAATCAAAACAAAAAGGCAAAGATCCTTCACGTACTTCAAACTTTGATGCACTTTCCTCATCATTGTCATAACTGATATGCATTGGTTGATCACTGTATTTGAGCTGCTGAAAGTGAACTTCCTCCTCACACAAACTAGCTTCTGATTTGTCTGCAAGATTAACTTCTTTTTGGAGAACATAATCATCATCATACTGATCAAACTGAGGCAATTCATCATCAAACATACACATCATATCAACAACTCTCTCTTCTTCAGAATGATCTATAAAACAATCACTATGACAATTGGGATCAGAAACAAAATGTTTTGGGTCAGCCGCTTGTTCTTGAATGTCACTTTCATTTTTTGCAGTCATTTTCCGCACCATTTCTTCTACTGCATTAACGAAAAGATCAAGCTTTTCCTCTGAAAGTGTCAGCTGTTCTGAAATATTCTTCTTTTCTTCTTCCTTCAACCTTGCCCTCAAGATCAACAAATGAGCCTCTACATTCACTGCCTTGTTCTGCATCTTGTGAAGTGTTGCAATATCCTTTTCTCTCAACTGAAACTCCATTTCCGGATTAAAGGCACTCGGGTAGTGAAAAAGAGCAGATCTAGGAGAATGTCTTATATCAACTAGCATTGAATAATAAACTTGGTTAAATTTGGCAGAAAATTGTTGTACTATCTCCCCTGGCATTCTTTTCAACTGATTATACTCTTCTATAATAAGGAAAAGGTTCTGCCCGATCATCCACCTGTCGAGAAAAACTTTGACGAACTGCCGAAAATCTGAGATGCTCGCATCAGGGAGGGTTCTGAACCAACTCTTCACTTTGCCTTGCAAAGAAAGAGCAAAAAGCCTTATACTAACATCTTCTGCATCAACTTCGAAAAGATCTAGAAAAGACTCAAAATTCTGCACATGTTACTCAGCATTGACATTCTTACTTTCATCATCAAACCTCGGCAAGTATAGATCATAGTTTTTGGGGAAAGCATGGAGAACAGAAGGTAAAACCAGAGGTTTATACCGATCTGGAATTTTACAAGGTGTAGGGGTATGTACAACAGGTATAAAATCAGTCTTGGTCTCTTGGGGCTCATCAATTTGAAGATGGTCATCACAAAATTTAGAAGAAAGGTCTTGATCAAGCTCAAAGGTATGCAAATATTTGGTATTCACAATCTTCAAAGGGAAAGAATCAACTGCAGGCCAAGGATCTCTTTTCAAATACAATATACTTTGCAAAGCCTTCTTGACATTCTTAGGAAAAGAGAAGAAATAATTTATGACAAAGAACAAAATGTCTTAGATGAAATTCCAACTTGAATACCTAATCTGTCCATGTTGTCCTTTCATGTTTTTGCTGGTCAGGATCATCCTTCAGTGGAGTCTTTGGATCTGATCTCAAAAATAATTTAGAGTCGCCAGGTGAATGATTTCAGCCTTGCCAGTGTCTGATCGTTGTCCACCATCAACAATCAGATCTGAACTCGATACATGTACTGGGGCAATTTATAAGTTAAGTGTTACGATTACAAGCTAGACCGGAGATCGACTGAAGCAACGTTTATCTACTATGCACTTGCAGAGGAATGTGCAGTTCGAAGGCTACCTGACATGACTTCAGACTCCGTCTGTAGCTATAAATCAAATAACACTAATAAGCAAACCAGTTCTTCCCCAGTATGGTCGCCACTATGTTAGCGCTCAAATCTACCTCAGGTTGAGGAAGGCAAAACTCAAGGCCACATCAAACCAAGCTTAGCCTCGTAGCTAGCCCTACGAGGATAGGAGAGGGCTCTCTCTGGGTCTATCTCGGAAAAAGATATTCAGAGGGGATGAGATGACTCAAAATTAATATTTATTTTAGGATATTAAAGAGATTGGAAAGTTTGATTTAAAATTTTTAGGTTTTTTGTTGGAGAAATGGGAAAAATAATTTTGGTTTCAGGGATAAGGCCAGATCTTTGCAGAATTTCGAGTTGGGGCAAGGTAGGTAGTAGTATTGATGCCTTCGATCAAAGGTATGGATGGATTAGAATGATAAGGAGCTGAAGAGGGCAAGGGAGAACATGGATCCTCTCCAAACTGGCGAAAACATGTAAAACTAAACAAATTTAAAGGAAGAACACTGTGAACAATGAATTCAACCTTATTTACTCATTCATTTAGTTTCAGAAGCATAAGAAGGGAATGGCATACATTAAACATGAATGAAATTACAATAAACTGAGAGATAACATCATCAAGAACTGAAAGCCACAAGAATCCCAACAGGTGTTGCAAAACCTCTGATCTTTCCTTAGCCAAAATATGAAAAATATGTACAATAGTGTGCCAAAATCTTCCCAAGAGTCCCACCCTTGCTACTGACTAAAAATTTACAATATAGATCAAGCTAACCCCATTCCCTAACCTCTAGGGGTCGAGCTCCTCCTTCTAGGAGCATTTTGAACAAATTCTAAATATGGAGCAAGAATCTAGGTGACCAAAACAACATGCCTCTAAAAAGAAGGAAACTGATTCATTACATTAATTTTTTGCTAATTTGTGAATGAATCATCTAGAACAAGGTAAAAAGGTGCCAAGTTACCTAATACACATCAAATTACATCAATCTAGGTCTAAAATCACATCAAGAAGTGAAACTGGTGAAAACTGGCCGAATTCCTGAGCTGGAGGAGGAAAACCTGATCAAAAACTTCTATGCGCAGCGCCCTGGTCTCTACGCGCAACGCACCTTTTAGACTAATTTTGAGGCACTTCCTGGCATCCAAATTGAGCTCACGATAGCTCATTGGAAAGCCCTGGATGTCTAATTTCCAACCCAAGTAGAATTTCCCAATTTGGAGCTCATTTCCCCCCTCAAAATTGCATTCTCCCAGAGGTACTTCCTGCTGTTGCAAAAGGTGGCAGTAAGGTGGTTTTCATGGTGTTTTTGGGCCTTTTGACCATCCAGAACTTGATCAAATGCTTCGACAATAACTGAGTATGCGTAACTTAGCATGAAAAACCCAAAAAAACTAAGTTCTCCTCCAGCAAGTGTCCCAATCAAAAGCGAGCGCGCAGGCGCGCTACTCATATAGCCGAAAAACCTGTTTTTGGGACCAAAAATTTCAAAATGACAAAAATTTCTCCGAATTTGCTGAAATTCGGAGTGAAGACCCTCCATCATGTGTTATGCTCAGCTAGTGAAGCTTCGGCCAAAACTTGAAGTGGATCTGACCTCTTTCAAAATCTTCATTTTTGCTTTGTTGACATGCATGCGAGCCCAATAATGATGTTTCATGTGACAGAGCATGTCTTTATCTCTAATTAGCCTTTACCAACAACTTCTCTAAGTGGATTTTTACCCTCTCGAGCCAAGTCTCCCGATCAGCTTCTATCTCCTGCTCAATAGTTGTCATCTCATGTATATGTCTTCGGGCAGCCTGTCGGTCTTCACAGATTTGTCGTAGCTCTATAAGTGTGTGTTGATCCTCTCACTGTTTATTGCGCTGCTCCAAATAATTGATCACCCATTTTGCTTTCAACAAGTTGTCATTCAAGTTATTAATCTTAGCTTTCTGCTCTTGGATGATCTCTTTCAGTTTCGAGCTAGGAGAGCTCCTATCCACATCAATAAATGTAGCATCAATATCATGGCCTCCTGAAGGGCCCTTCTTATGCCTTGACCTCTTGCCCCTGTCCTGAACCTGTACCTGTACTTGTGCTGAAGAAGAAGGCGAGACCCCTTCCACACCATGTGGAGATAGTACTTGTCGTGTAGCTGCAAATAAGTCCCTGTGGCCTCGCTGATATGTCACATACACCGGAGCATTGACATGCTCAGTCTTAGGAATGTCAAACTGCTGTGAAGGCCCTCCCTCATCATGAACTATCTCTGGAGGTGGCTGAGGCGCTGTGAAGAAGTCACGAGAAACAAAATCCTCCCAAGTAATGCCCTGCTGTGCCAACTGATGAACCACTACGATCTTGATCAACGCGTAATGATAAATACTGCTATGTTGCTATGCTGGTGTCTTCCTTTGTACAAGAGGCACCATCCTCTCTATGTTGCGAAACATGAAGTATGGAATGTTCATCATACGTACCCTTGTAAAATGCATCAACAAACGGACATGGTACGCATAAAGACGGGAGAATCTGCCCTCACAATTGAAATACCGAATGATAAGTTTCATCAAAGGTGCAAATTGATCATTCAGGTATTGGAAAGGAAAAACTCTGCTCAAGTGCCTCATATACCTAGGTTTGATGTATGGGTCATAGTAGGATTTCTCTAACTGCTGACGTTTATTCCATTGCTCTCCAATATTTGGTATCCCAGTGGCCTCTGCGATAGTCTCTGGTGACAAAACGAAATCAACTCCGGCGAGGTTTACATGGCCATCATGTAAATGTAGAACAAACAAACGAGCTAATTCACGATGATGCTGGAATTGTGAAATTAATTCACAATAGCGATAGCATGACTGACAACGAAAACAATCCATTGCAAGTGGGCAAGCGTGCAATTGAACCAAAGAAATAGGCTCTTCCCTAAGAGGCTTACCACCTTTGCCACCTCTGCGAGACCTCCGTGGCACATTACCCTCTGTTGTGGAATCACTGTCATATTGCTACTCATACACTGAATCTGTGTTTGACATGGCTTTGGTCTCAAGATGTCTGTGATATGTATAGTGATATAGGTGTGGTGAAGTCAAAATTTCAATGCATACTCAAAACCCAAATATGTTTATCAAAGCATCATAAAAACCGAGCCATAATGGTAATGCTTTGTTTTAATGAATTGGCATAAAACAGTCACTGTTTGAAAAATAGACAAGAGTGTAATGTGTACCCTTTTGCAATGTTGACCAAAACTTTACAAATGAGTATGGGACTGTTTTTCATCAATGGAGGATGGGAAATCTTCACTAAACCACCCACATGTCCTTTAAAAAACCCTTAAGGAATGATTTTGACATGAACATAGGGTTTCATTTTTCAAGACCCAATACATCAAATTTCCCATCTTGAAACACACTTCAAACATTGACTGAGCAAAAATGAAATACCTACTTGCAAGTTTTGGGGTGGATTTGGTATGATTTGGTCGAATGAACAAATTTTTCTTGGTGCTGTAACCCAGTGCGCAGTGCACAAACCCAACGCGCAACGCACCTCTATATGCGCAACGCCTTTTTTAATTTTCACTAGCCAATGAGGCCTAATGCGCAACACACCTCTATATGCGCAGCGCACACCTTGTATGAGCAATGCACCTCCAAAATGCTATCCAGGGGTATGAAATACAGTTTTCGGCCTTCCAAATTACTCAAGCACGATTTTGCCTTGGGATATTTTGAATAAATGAACTCGTTTGCCCCTTTTATAGGTGAGGAAAATATCTCACTTTGATTTAAATTTGTTTAATAACCCACTTTATAATGTTTGGCACTTTGACATTTGAGCTTTAATACAATGCTTTTCTTTGGCTTTTTCTAAGTCTTGAACTAATAATGTTTTGTTGGTTTTTGTAGGGATCCGATATTTTGGCTTTGGAAAAGATCAGAGGCTTGCTCTGAAACCTTTTGAGATACAATAAATACAATTATGTACAATCACAATTTTCAGTTCCAAAACGGAGTTTTGGACTAAAAATGTTTTTAAATGCTTTCTGAGGAAAAATATTAAATGAAAATCTTTTAAAACCAACCTCATGGCCTGTGGGCTTTTATTATGTGTATGCACGGGACTGAAAACCCTAGACTCTAGGACTAAAGACCCTTTTTTTTAACGAAACTAATCATTTATGATGATGAATGCAATGATCATGTACTTCAGTGATCTTTTGAGAAATTTTTGACTAACCCTGCAGGGACAAGCATGAGGGAATACAAGACAACTAGACCCCCTCATCAGTCAATGGCATGCCCCTAATGAAATGCAACGAAGTGGAACGAGTGAGACACCTAAAAATGATATGCAAAAGCGAAAAGATCTCTAACATAGGGCTGTAAGGACCGACTCTAACAGGTTCCATGCATACCCCCATTGAATATCAAAATATGCAAGCAATGGTTTAAATTCGAGGGTGAAATATATATATATTTTTTATATATATTCATTTATTTCTAAAAAAAACACATTCTTTGTGTTTCTCTATTTTTTTCTTCAAAACTTGTTGTCTCCTTCTCCACATTTGGTTTCCGAAAGAATCATAAACAAAATGATAGGAGATTTTATGAGGAAGGAGCCCACCAACTCCTCCAGGCTCCATGCACATCCCCAAGTAGTGGACATATTCACAAGAGAAAATTGGATGAAGTTTTTGGGAAACTTTGAGGGTTTGGTGAGGAAATTTCTCAAGAATTTTCCCACTCTTTGGTCCCTCACACTAGAACACATGCCACTGTCACCTTTAGAGGTCTTTCCATGGAGATAACCCCTGAATTTATCAGTAGGGTCACTACCCTTCCTCTTGGATTGCCTTGGAGTAAGGATGAGAAACCAATTGGCCAGGCTGCTAAGAAAAACTTTTTCCAAAATAATGAAACCCTTGTAGAGGATAAAAATGGCATTAGAAGGGCTAGCATACCATATCTTTGGGATGAGGTTAGCTACCAAATAATCAAATATATTTCCTGTGAGGGGAGGTACAACATTGTTTATGGTTACCATTTTAGAATCCTTCATGAATTAAGATATGGCATGGACACTATAACCCATCAGAAGCTCATCATCCCCTACTTACTCCTACAATCTCTCATTGACTCCAACACTAAAGTTCAAGTAGGGAATTCAGAGTAGCTCGCTCACCATGGGTTAATCAAAATTTTAGTGGAAGAAGCTCTCCATACATTTACACTCCCTATAGCATGGGAAATCTTCTGAACCATGACAGTAGAAGATGAAATAAAAGCCCTAACCTATGATATCAGTCCTACTAGCAGTGAGGAGGAAGACCATCAAGGGGGAGAAGGTGAAGGAATGGTTGACTTAGTAGAACAAGAAGGGAAGGAGGAAGAAACTAAGATAGAGGAGGAGAAAGCTGAAGAAACCGAGTAGGAAGAAATAGAGAAAACAGAGACAGAAAGAGAAATAGAAGGAGGAGAGAAAGGGTTAGAAAAGAAAGAACAAGGAGAAGTGACCCTTAAGACTCTCAAAAGAGAGGTAACAACTGCTCTCACTACCCTCAATACACCCATCAAACCAAAACAAAAGAGGAAAAGGCAGGCCTCCATGTATTTTAGGGCTAGGAAGAGGACAAAAATCGAAACAGGGAAACCCCAACCTTCTTCAAAAGTGCCAATTACAATTGAAGATTCACCCTCTGCCCAAGGAAAATAATCCTCTCCTAAGGCACCTATCACATATGTAAGGGGGACTCCTAGATCTCCCACATGGAGAGAAAAGGTAGAACTACAGGACCCGAAAACAGTCCTACAGGAGGCACAGACAATTTTACAATAGACATTGTCAAAACTACAGGAGACCTAAAAGTTTGAGAAAAGGATAGAAGGATAGCCAAAGGGAAAGGAGGAAGAAATAGAGCTACAAGAACCTGATCCCTAGCCCAGTCTTGTCTCCAACTACAGTCTTCTTGACGGGGGAAGAATAATTCCACAAAATTTTCAATTCCACTATTATTTGAATTAGAGAAAGAGAGAATAAGAACACATAGGTGGATGAAAATAGCTAAATCTAAAGGAGTTTAGGATATTGTCCATATGGAGAACAAACTCAAAAAAATGGGTAGAGATTTGAGTGCTATCGGAAATAGTGAAGCAATTACAAGAAGCCAAGTTGAAATAGAAAATGAATTGCTAAGGATGCAGCTGCAAGAGAAAGAGACCCAACTGGCATGCATGACCAGCTAGTTCATGGAGGCATTGCAATGCAGAACACCAAAAACATCCTATGGCCTATATCTCAAGGACCAATGGTTTCAATTTCAGATAAAGACTTTGGCACAAAGAGGCACAATGCCTTTCCAAGATTACAAGCAATTTATGGACCTGTGTGACCAAAGCACATTATAAGATAAGGCAAAGATGGCAGAATTCTACCTACATAACATGGCCCTCATAGACATGAATGTGTGGGACCCCAGTGCCAGGCTAGGGGACCTGCAACTAATGGCCATGGCCTCATGGATGGACCATGAAGAGTTAAGGGCAGCAGAAATAAGAAGGTTGATGGTAAAGGAGTAGAATGAGCCACTAATGATCAGAGCTAAGCCATCAGACCGCATGGCACTCATCAAAACACATAACCTGCTTGCCAATAATCCTCAGATTGTCCCTATATATATAAGTGATCAGGCACAAGCCATTGCACACTTTGAGGATATGGAAAAGCTACTTGGGGATGAATGTGTGCATGCATGTATGAGGAGATGGAACACCTTACCACACAGTCTGCAGATCAGGGAATATCATTCCCCAATGAGGATGAAGGACGCATTAAGGAGAGTGCCAATGTATAAGCACGCCATGCAGAGGCTGAAGGTCAATTGGATTGGCCTCAAATTGAGTCCCCCACTACTGCTAGGCATGCTAGAAGGCAAAAGAGAATATGAAGAGCAGGAGTAGTGGGAAGAAATAGATAGGAAGGTAGGATTCTATGAAAAGGAAGAGGAGACCACATCAGAAGCATGGGATGCTAGCGAGGCCACCGGCGCCATAAAAGATGAAGAGATGGACTAAGTTCCTGATTGGATGAGCAACACTTTCAGCAAGAGGTGATGATGAGCCTCATAAATGGGTAATTATATGGGCTCATTTTACCTCCTAACGTAGTCAAATAAACCACTTTCTTAGCTTATTGTATGATTTTATGATTATATTTATGCATATAGAGTGAGTTGAGTTAGTTATGATGCCATGTGGTCTAACATGTGTTTAATGCATATTATTGATGATTTTTGAGGTCAAAGTCAAGGATCCAATGGACAAATGGCAGCAATAACTCAGAGTGGACAAAGGAGAGGACTTATATGAGGGAATCTCGCTCATTTATTACTCCTCACTTCAAATTCCCTTCATTGAGCTCGGAGTACAAGCAGCCAAGTCATGCACTAGAACACAACCAACAAGTGGAGGATGACTGATTATTATCTCAATTTTTGAGAGCCAAGCCTCCCTGATTTTAAGGAAGCTATTGGTAGCTTCATTGGTATAAGTAGAGAGGCCTAGGGCCTCAGTAGGGTCATATTTTTGTTGGATTTTTGTTGTACTTTTGCTTATGTAAACTTTGCTGAACTCCAAGCTTATTATTTTTGTGACAATTTCATGTAATCTTGTTATTGTTTTGAAATAAAGATGGAATCATTTTTGAGTTAGAATTGAGTTACCTCAGAGGGCTAAAGCTCTTGGGTTAGGGCCCAATACAAATAGCTAAGCTCATCTTCACTTGTATTTCCATGTTTTATTTCAGTTTGTAGATTAGGTTGCTATTAGATGAATTTCTTTTATGGTCAAGGATAGGTTGCTTTTGATGATTCAATAGTTTGCTTCCATTTGTGCTTTCTATAGTAGGTTAAGCAATGATAAAGAAAAAATCCAAAAGGCTAGCAATAGTGCCTTGGCCTCTCTTCCTCCCTCTGGGACCATGATTTGAGGCAGAGATCCTCTTGCTGCCCCAAAAACACAGATTTTCCTCATTGATAGGAATTCTAGTGTTTACAGCTTTTTAGTTGGTTAATAGTCTAGTTTGCTTTTCTTCAGAACTTCTTCATCATGCTCACTTCTTTATTTACCATAGTCTTCTTCCATGCTTTCCTTTCTTCAACAATTATCAACATTTCCTTTCATAGATCATAGTTTGGATTAGTTTGATGTAAATATCTGTTTTTATAGATGCACTTATTTCATTGCTTGCTTGATATCATTGGTTGACTACCAGTTGTTTATGAAATATATATCTTCTAGCATTAGGCCAGCCTATCAGCCATCCCATCGTTCTTCTGATCCATGCCCTATAGGTCACCCAAGTTTCCCCTCAATTCTTCCTTAGTTTCTTGCATTTTCCTTAGAATTTCTTCCTCTCTCCTTGAGAAAATCCAATCATATTTCTCTCTCCTAATGATTCTTGGTAGACCCTAGGTTCCCTTACACTTCATCCCAACCTTCATCCACCTTTTCCACCCACTCTCACACCCTAAAAAAAACCAAACCTGCTCTCGGCCTCCTCCTGTAGGCCTCCTGTAGAACGATATTTTTCCTCCGTTAGATTTCATGTGTTCTCCTATAGATCTTCATGTAGGCTTTCTTTTGAAGGCTAAGTGTGGGAAAAGCCTCTAGAAGGCCACCTGAGACCTCCTAGGATCCAACCACACCATCTTACATCCTCTCAAATCCCAAAACCACCCTTCAATGCCACCTATTCACTACCACATTCACAAACAATAAATCACATACATGTCAAATTTACATAAAAATATATAAAAATCCAAAAAGATGTTTTTTCTCATTTACTTCCAGAAATAGCTTAGTTATATGTTGTTTACTTCCTTGAGTAGGTAATGGAATTCTTTTCATGTTTTTCATAGTGCTTTCTGCAAAAGTAGGATTAGTTGGTTAATTAGGATTTACTTGGTTTGCTTTACATTTCAGTCTTTCTCCTTTCTGCAGTTAGAGTAGTATATGTAGAGTAGTCTTTCTCTCCTTTCATCACATATAGAGCTTCTTCTAGAATCCATATAAGTTGGCTTGATCTGCGAGTGATCTTGTGCCGACTGACCCAGTGACAACCTGCAGTAAGAACTAGTACTTGTGCATACAACACTGTCGCTTCCAAGTTTGTTACAAACTACCAGGTTGATAAGAGTAAAGTAGGTAGCCTAGGAGTTGCAACATTATTGCTGCAATACCGGTGTTCACCATTTGGTCTTGTAATTTTGATATATCATGTTGCATTTCTTCCTCTTCTTCACGAGTCATGCTAGAGCTTTCAGGTTGCTTACTAGGTGTTTCCATTTTCTTTCTTCAAGGCATTAATTAATGCTAATAATTATTCACTATTCCATTTGAATTCCTTCAAACTAATTTTTCAAACCAATCTTATGCAAAATTTAAAAAAAAACTACACTCTATTTTTTCACTTTGTAAGAGCTTGATATTGAATCTGTTGTATCTCTGTAACTGCAGATCTCTAATATCTAAAATTGTATCCTACGGTAGCATTTTGAGTCCTCTTTCTAACCCCACAAGTATGTTCAAGATTGGATTATCCAAGGAAGAGTTATGCCAAATCTCCCACTGTGACCTGCTTATAGACTAGTTTAGTAGAGTGAGTTGAACAAAGTGCCACATGTCACTGTTTTGACCTTAGTACCTGAAATGGGTATAAATAAAGCTTTACTTTGTCCTCTTTTTGAAACTTCTTATGAAATTACAATATGATGCTTAGAACACAAGTTATGATGATTTTTCTCATGTCACTTGTTTTGAATGTAATTAAGGAGTCTGCAAAAAACCTAACTTCCTTAGATGATATCTCCAAAAGTATAGCGAGACAAGCTCTGAAATTCTGACCTGACATTCAGAACGATTTCATCTCAAATGTTTTTTTTTAGCTTCTAAAACATCGCAAAAAAATTTATAGTAGAAATGCCACAATGACCTGTTTGGAGCAGCGAAACCTTAGAATCCAAAGCTCTGATACCAAATGTTATGAAACCAGCTCACAAAAAGATAGAAAAGATAGATCAATGCCTTAGAAATTAGCCTCTTCAAGGGGGAAACCTCCTTTACATTACAGAAATGAACAATTATTGGATGATACAAATGACTAAACCTCCCTTCTATATATAAGAGTCTAAGGGGTCACAATATAATCAAGCCGGCATAACAGTAATAACATAAGGACACAACAATAAAAATAGTGGGGTTAAGAGATGATACTCTTCATCCCTTTCACATTCACCCTATTACTGTAACTTGTGCCTCAACTATTGATGCCTATCATCATGTTGTCTTTCTTGCAAGTTCGGCGCTTAGAAATCCATCCCATAAGAACTCATCGTTGCCATGTGATTCACCTACACTCTCCTACTAAGAGAATCTACAACCATTTTCTCCATTCCCTTAATAAACCTAATCTCAAAGTCAAAATCATTAAGAGCAACTAACCCTCTAGCTTGCATATCATTCAAATTAGTACCTCAGTCCACTATGATCACTCATTAGAATGAACCTCATACCAAGAAGATAATGTATCCACATATTCAAGGCATGAATGATAATTAATAGCTCAAGATCACGAGTCATATAGTCTTTTGCTCATTCAACTTCCTTGACTCATGGCATACCACTTATCCTTCATGCATCAAGACTCCACCAAGTCATCTCTTGCAAGCATCCGTACATACCACAAACTCTTTATGAAGATCTGTAATCTTCAAGGATGGAAAATTTTTAATCAAATGCTTCAACTACTCAAAACTAGTTACACGTTCCTCGGTCCATTCAAAATTATTCCCTTTTCTCTGCAATGATGTAATAAGATAGACAATCCACAAGAAGTTCCAGGTGAACCACCTATAATATCTTGCTAGTCCCATGAGTGATTTTACCTCATCAACATTCCTAGGACTTGGTCATTCCATGATAGCTTTAATATTTCCTAGGTCCAGTTCTATAGATTCCTTGGAAACAATGTGTCCTAATTAATCAACTTCAGTATGAAGGAAACAACACTTGCTAAGTTTGGCATACAATTGGTTCTCTCTCAGTAATATCAGCACTCCTTCCAAGAACTCTACATGTTATTCCTCATTCTTAGAATATATCAATATTTCATCAATGGACACTATCACAAACTTGTACAAATAAGGAAGAAACACACTATTCATCAAACACATGAAAGTAGATAGAGAATTAGTAAGTCCACACGAAACCACTACAAATTCATAATTCCCATATTTAGTACAAAATGTTGCCTTCTAGATATCCTCCCCTTTGATGCATACTTGATGATATCTTGATCTCAAGTCAATATTCAAAAACAATGATTCTCCCTTCAACTGACCAAACAAGTCATAAATCCATGGCAAAGCAAACTTGTTCTTGATCGTCACCTTGTTCAATTGTCTGTAATCAATGCAAAACCTGAGAGTACCATCATTCTTCTTCACAAACAACACTGATGCAGCCCAAGGTGACACACTTGGCCTTATGTATCCTTTTTCAATAATTTCCTTAAGTTGAAACTTCAATTCAACTAACTATGGAGTGCTCATCTTGTACGATGCCTTTGATGCTGGTGTTGCTCCTAGTACCAACTCAATACAAAAGTCCATTTCCCTATTAAGAGGAAACTATAAAATCTATACTGGAAATACATCTTGAAATCACTGCAAAACTGGATACTTGTTCAAGACTTCAATATCCTCAACATCCTTCCCTTTGTCATTGGAAACGTGCACTACAAATAATATTCACCATTTCCTGAAACTACGGTTTGTGTGTATAGCTATAACCATTCATACTTATGTAGGCTTCTTATTTCCTTGCAAGATTCTCTTCTCTCGATCATCATCCAAGAACTCAATATCCTTCTAATAACAATCTACCTTAGTCCCGTGAGGGTACAACTAATCCATCCCTAAAAGCATGTATATATGAACTTGCCGGAAGCACATTTCGATGTGTTTATGTAGGCATATGATTAAACTCAAATGAACAAGATGTCACCCAATGATGAACTATTTTCTTGGTCCCTATAGCCAACTGCAACAACCAAGACTCTGCATGCACTTATTTAGTCAAGTCACACTTATCCACCAGTTAAATATTAACATAACTATAATTAGATCTAAGATCAATAAAAATGGAAAAAACTTGATCAACAAATCTTACCTTCCATCTCAATAATGGATGCCTAGTGATATGTCTTCTTGTTATCAAATGTTGTATAGATATGAGAAATTCTCTGTCCAACATCCCTAATTAATTTCAGCTCTTGAGCACTATACATATGAGGTATACCACCGTGATACAACAGAAAATCCTTCTTGTGATGATCGTTACGAGAAATCCAACAATGTAACAATTCTCTACCACTACCCTTGTTTTTCTCTAGAGGTTGAGGTCCATGTCCCTTCTCAGTTGCACTAAACATCTTGTAAGAAGCACCATTTTCATTCTCACCTGCATCTTAAGGTATTTCTTGCTTCAAAGTCCATTTTCCCTTAGCCTTTTCATTCCATTTCCAATCATGCTTAGGCTTAGACTTACAGTTCGACTGCTCATAACAATGTTTTGACTTCGAGATGACTTCCTTTAATGACTGAAGCCCATCATACTCAATATGATCCTTAAATGCTAATGCAAGTCCAATAATTAATCTTTGAACATTTGTCTTCTCATCCTTTAGGTAAGGAACACACATCAACAATTCTAGAAATTTAGTCATACACTCTTCACCTGTCATGGAACCCATCTTCAACTCATTGAACTCCTTAGACTTTCTATCATAATATCTCTTGGAAAAATAATTCTTTCGGAAAAGTCTCTTAAAATCAAGCCAACTTAGCTCCTCTGTCTTCATGCCTCTGACATGTTTCACATCTTCTAACCAAATATCTTCCTTTACCTTGAGACTAAAAATAGCTATCTTCACTTTCATATTCTCCATATAATCAGGAAACTTGAAGAAATTATTCATCCCAAGAAGCCATGCTTCCGCTTCTTCCAATTTCTTTAACTCTTCATCAAAGGTAGGACATTTGGTTTTCTTGAACTCATCTGGGAACTATCCCTTCCCACTCCTCCTACAAGGATGATAACAATTATGACCATGATATCTATTTAAACTAGAACTAGAATAGAACCCCAAACCACTACCTCTCCTCTTTGGTGTATCCATTCAGTTTCCACCTCTGACCTCATTGTACCTGCCAACTTGTGCCTTGATCGGGACTTACTACCATATTCCCCATTAGTCCTTTCCTTTTGTCCATAACTAATCCTTGGTTGTCCCTGTAACAACCCTGGTTAAAAATTCATGTAAAAATATATAAGACCATGGTCATAGGACACGTATTCTGAGATGACTGGTGGGAAAAAAATCCTGGTGGGGTGTCACTTTAGTTTATTATAGGTAAGGAAATTGGGAGAGGAAATAGAAAATTGTTTGGAAAGGCATGAGTGATTTATTGGAATTTTATTTATGAAAAAAATGGAAATTAGGAGAAAAGGAAGGTGAAAGGTCACAAGTTTCATGTGAAGAGGAAAACGAACGAAAATAATGGAAATTAAGAGAAAGGGAAGGTGAAAGGTCATAGGTTTCATGTGAAGAGGAAAATGAAGGAAAATAATAGAAATTGAATAAAATATAGACCTCATTGATAAAAGGCTTATGAGGATCAGTGGGAAGGATTGGTTAGTATAAAATTTTGCCAGTTCATTTTTGGAGCTCGCTCTCTATTCTCTCTCTGATACTCTTGGACACTTAGAGTTTCTTGCAGCACTTTTGGAGAGTGTGACATAATTGCAGTATTGGAGAAAGAAAGAAAAACAATAACAGGAAAGCACAAGACGACATCGGGATCAGCAACTATAGCGGTTTTTTTGCAAGTACTAAGTTGCATGTATGTTTTCATCACTAGTTTTTGAATTCATGGCATATGCATGTGGTTTATTGGTCATGATTGACCATTGGCATGGATGATTGCATAGATTGACCGTGGATTTTACTAGCCTTTCCATTTCCTAGATAGTCATGGTATTGTGAGTTCATTTCATTATTTTCTAGTTGGTTCTCATGTTTCCTTTAGCTTGGGTTGAGTTACTACTTCTTAGAAGCCCTAGTTAGACAAACACTATGGAAGCCCTGTAACTACTGGTTGAGCTACTAGTCCTGGAAACCTTGGTTGGAAAAATATTTGGAAGCCCTTGATGGGTTGAGTTACTAGTCCTAAAAGCCATGGTTGGACAAATGCTCTGGAAGCTCAATGACAACTGTGGGTTGAGTTACTAGTCCTAGAAGCCTTGGATTAGCAAAGCTCTGGAATCCCTTGAAGGGTTGAGTTACTAGTCATAAAAGCCCTGGTTAGACAAACACTCTGGAAGCTCGATGATAGCTTTGGACTCAGTTACTAGTCCTGGAAGCCTTGGTTGGAACAAACACTCTTGAGCACTCAAGGGCTTAGGTAGATACCAATCTAGTGATGGTTTTGTGATGTCTGATTGTGAGGTGGAATCACTGTTTGATGGGTCGAGGTGGTTTGGCCTCTGGAAGCCCTAGATGGTTTTGATTGGTGTGTTTTATGAGATCCCACATTCATGCTTAGAATATGGAACGGGGGTGACTGGTTGAAGAGAGATTCAGCTCAGCCACGTCTACAATTGAGTGGTTGATGAAAGTCCCACAATTGGTTTTCCTTTGCATCATTAATATGAGGTTATTTCTCCTTTTTATTTCATGAGTATTATACTGGTTTAGATGTGGATTATATGGCTGTTGTTTCATTGGTATTTATGTTTCTATTATGTTGGTTATGAATACGTATTATGACAGTAGCTATGTATGTCTGTCATCATGTTTTTACTTCTAAATGAATGAACAATGTATCTATGGCCTAATGGATTAAACTGAAGCTAATGTGTCGAGGCATCAATACTAGTTAGCGATTCTTTGTTGAGTATGAGACCCCTATGACTAGATCTGTTATTTATACTTGTAGATTACATATTTGTGACATGTTTGATGAAATGCCTGTCATGGCTAGAAGGGGGTTGAGTCAAGGGATTGTTTAATTAATTAAATTAATATCATCGTTCCATTGTTATCTTTTTATTCTGAAGGTGTCATTTAGTTCTGGGCAATGACCTGCGATCTGGGCCTAAAAAAGTGGCTCAAATCCTAGGGACCCAGGCACAACAATGGGCAGAAAATTCCCTTGACATTGGCATAACATGTTGCGGAAGCATCCAAAGCCCTCTAGACACATGCATGCCCATATTGATCCGTTATTGAAAAAGATATCACAAACTATGTGTGAAGTTGCATATATTACTTAGTGCAATGGATTGATAAGATTGCAATTAACATAAACACTTAAAACATTATAAAAAAACCTTCGAACACATCAACACAACCAAACTTTATAAAGGAGTTCACCAGACTTCCTGACTACGTCTCCTGGTCCTTTAGCTTCCAATGCTGACCTTTTTATTATGTATTCAAATAGTTGTTATAGGTCTGAGATCAAAAATAGAGTCCAAAAAATGAAAATGGATATCACCTCTATGTTCAACTCGAATCTTCAAGTCGAAACGAGTATACACTCGACCGTACTTGGTCACTCTGACCTCCAGACCTCCTAGAACGGTTCACAACACACTCTCCTTTCAACTTTTCTGTGTTATGGTATTTATATACCATGTACAGTTACAAATTACAATAAACGTGGAATAATACGTTTATAATAGAAAAAAACTATAAACCAAAGGACCTGTGGGCATGGGGTGGACCCCGAACGTCTAGACTTTTCCTGGCACTAATCTCAAGAACAAACAATTTTATGGCTATCACATCCCGCTCATCAACTTCTCCAGACAATTTGCATCGTCAATCTGTCCTGAGGGATCCGACGACTATCACATGCTCTCGTGCTCCTATTAGCACATCTACTAATTCCCCAAAGACACGTGAAAAAGAAATTTCAGGATGCTACATGTTGAGTGCTGAGTGGAATTGCATAGATTTTGGGAAAACCATTTCCTGCCTTGAAGGCACGCGATAAACCACTTACTGCTTCTCTACCGGAACTCAAAGGATTTTAACTACTTTTACATAATCTCATCACGTCCCTTTTCTAGGATAACCTACTTGCATGTTTCGATGTGATATGTGTCAATCTCCTTTGATTGAATGATCTCCATCCCTGTTCATTGATCCCATCACCTATGGTGTGAACCAATCACAGAATGCCACATCATCTTTTGTGCTGACATCATCAATAACTTGTGACACTTTCCCAGGTTGCTACATGTCCTGCTGACATAGGCATTCAATTTTGACCTTAATCTTTAATTGGCTCTAATTTCTTCATCTGAACTCGGATTTATACGATGTTTACACCATTGGATTCATATTAATGAGCACTTCAACATGATTCCACTTTTACCTGTATTTGAAGACTTTTGATCTAGAGGCTATGCTGAATCCATTTTGGATCACTTCTCCCTACTAGAATCTTTTGGTCCACCAAAAGTTTGTTTTTAGCTATCAAGTAAGTGAGGATAAAGTTCCTTCACTTTTCCAATCTCTATCCATCATGCTTTACTTGGATTTGTACCTTTGAGTCCAACTTGAAGATAATCAACATTCCCTCGTCGTAAAGTTCTTATCCTCTTGTCAAGAACTATGTCCTCCTCTAACTCATTGAGATACTTGGGTAACAGATCCTCAATGGAAGGTAGCTGACCTTGCTCTTCGAGATCTTCAATTAATGAAGGTTCATACAACCCCAAGTCTTCAACATTTATGATTGAATATATTTGCATATAAGTTGGTAGATCTAGGCAGAAAGCATTTTCACCAATTTTATCAAGTATTTTGAAAGGACCATATCTAATTGGTTTCAACTTTTTCCTTCCCCTCACATTATTTCTTTGCTGATATAAAACTAGACATGATCACCAACTTGAAAACTATCTCAACTCGATGCTTGTCATGTCGCACCTTATACTTTGCTTGGCTTCTTTCCAGCTGTTCTTGTACTGCCTGGTGAATTTCCTAGATTTGTTCAATGAACTTGGTTGCTTTGTCCACATCATTGTGTCCATCAACTGTTATGCCTTTACTAAAGACAAAATCCAAGGGAGACTTTGGTATTAAAAACAAAACAAGTCACGAAAGGAGATATTTGAGTAGAAGAATGTTTTGCATGGTTGTAGGCATGCTACACATAACACAAATTCTCATCCCAAAGTTTGGGATGCTTGCTGCAATATCCTCGAAGCAACTGTATTACTGTCTTATTGACCACTTCTCTCTGACCATCTATTTTTGGATGAAATGTCGTGCTCTTATTTAATATTTTGTCCATTAACTCCCATATACTTGACCAAAATTTCCCAACAAATCGAGAATCTCGATCAGATACAATAGAAGTGGGTAACTTAAAATGAACCCATATATTTTGAAGGAACAACTTTGCAGTTTGTTTAGTTGTGACCTGTTTATTACATGGTCTCAAAATACACATCTTATTGAACCTATCCACAACTACATACAAATTATCATGACCCTTTCTAGACTTTGGCAATCCCCCAACAAAATCCATGCAAACACTTTCCCAAGGACGAGAAGGAATTGGAAGTGGAGTATGCAAGCCTAATTTTCTATTACTTGGGTTGCTTGTAACACACATAGTACATTGTTTGATATATCTAGAAACTATCTCATTCATTCATGGCCAATATCAAAACCTTTGTAATTGTGCAACTATTTTACATACACCAAAATGACCTGATAAGAGAGAAGTATGTGCTTCTCGAATTATGTTAACTCTTTCAATTTGTGGAATAGATAACTTTCTGAAATGATATAAGAGTTTGTCCTTTATATAATAATCCAATTCTTCTACCTGCTTGCCATGACTTAAAGTTTCATATACATCCTTAAAATCTATGTCTTGAGCATATTGTTCAATGTAACTTTCATGAATTACTGAATTATGCTTAAGTATTGTGGATGCATTTATAATTGGTCTTGATAACATCTCCGCAACCTTATTATGTATGCCCTTCTTATATATGATAACACGATCAAATTGCTGTAGAAAACCCATCCACCTGTAATGTCTTGAATTTTTCAATTTAGTTTGTGAGTGTAAATATTGAAGTGGTTGATCATCTGTGTGTATCACTGTTTCTTTTCCCATTATGTAATGTTTCCACTTTTTAACACTCTGAACTAATGCATACAATCTTTATCATATGTAGGATAGTTAACTACTTCTGATGTAAATGTCTTATAATGAAAGCATATAAGCTTTCTGTGCTGCATTAACACTGCCCCCATGACATATTCACTTGCATATGTCTCGATCTCAAATGGATGCTGAAGACCTGGTAGTGCTAGTACTGGCACTGTATTGATCCTTTATTTCAATGTGTCAAAGGATTTTTGTTGTTTTCCTCCCCACTGAAACACCTGTTTCACACTTTTGGAAGCATGTAAAGGAGATGCAATCAAAGAAAAGTTAGCAATAAACTTTCTCCAATATTGGGTTTAGGCCAGTTTATTATGACTTCAACCTTAGAGGGGTCTATTTTCAATTTACCACCCCCTACAATATAACCCAAATAATTCAAAGATGTTATGCCAAATTCACATTTTGACAGTTTCACATAAAGATTTTCTCTTTTCAAAACATCTAAAATCTGCTTTACATGATTTACATGTTCATCCTATGTCCTACTAAAAAAAAAGAATATCATCTAAATAGACTATTACAAAATCATCAATAAATGGTATAAATACATCATTCATGACTCTCATAAACGTAGTAGGAGTGTTAGTTAAGCCAAATGGCATAACCAACCATTCATAAAGTCTTTGGTTTGTCTTGAAAGTAGTTTTCCATACATCTTGTTCTGCAACTCTAATCTGATTGTAACTACTTTGCAAGTTTAATTTAGAGAAGTAAAATGCATCTTTTAGTTGATCTAATAAATCATCAATACGAGGAAGAGAATAGAGATTATTTATTGTGATTTTATTTAGTGCTCTAAAATCAATGCACATTATCCATGACCCATCTTTCTTTCGCGCAAACACAATAGGTGATCCACATGGTGATGTGCTTGGTCGAATAAACCCTTTATTGAGCAACTCTTGTACCTTCTTCTTTATCTCGTATTCTCCAGAGATGATAACCTGTACATTCCAATGTTAGGTAGTGGAGCATCTTGCTGCAAATAAATTTCATGTGCTATCTTTTTCTTGGGTGGAAGCCCTTTAGGCTCTTGAAACAGAATATCATAATCGGAAACAACTTTAACTAGATATGCTTTCTGTTTAGGATTACAGCCTTGGAATGCATCGAATTTATCAAGATCCTTTGCTTTTACGATCATTAGTAAAAATTTCTTACTTGAATTTACAATTCTTTTCATTTGTCCTTAATTTATGAGAGCAAAGTTATCTTTGAGTTTATGAGCCCTTACAATATATTCAATTCCATCCTTAGTGAGTTGATACTTATTCTTAGCTCGATAGAAGATAGCTTTTCTATTGTACAATTATGGACTTCCTAATACAATTCCACATATGTCCAATGGGACTATATCTAACTCAACTTCATCTACAAATGTTGACCTAATAGAAAAACAAAGTTTACATTGTTTCATAACTTGTAGCTTTGTTTTATCACACACCTAACCTAATGGATATGGATTTTTATGAGGTTTTGTTTCTAGACCCAACTTTTTTACAATTGTTTCAGAATCAAATTAACTTATGACCCACTATCAAATAAAGTATCAATTTTAGTGTGCTTGGAAATGACTCTAATATGAAATAGTTCATATCTTTTCCTCTCATTAGTTTCATTATCAACATAATGTGAAGAATTACTTGTATATGCTTTATAATCTTTACCTTTTATACTTGTAGCTATAACTATTGTTTCATCACTTGAATTTGATCCCAAGTCCTTTTGAATAGCAGTAAAATTATTTTGCTCTTTACTCCCAAACTTCTTAGGCTTCAATTTTGGATGCAAAGACCAACAGTGTGCCTCATCGTGTCCTTCCTTCTTACAATGAGTTCATGAAGGTTTATCCTTCTTCACAGTGTTTGTTTTCCTCTCCTTCCATTTTAGTTTCTTCTTGCCTTTATTCTTATTCTCAATAAATTTGGAGGTTTCCCAACATGTGGGGTTACAGTTTTACCTCTAGCCTCTAGATGAGTTGCTTGAACTAATACATCATCTAAGCTAGTTGGATTAAACATAAGTATAGTATGCTTAAAATAGATAAGAAGACCACCTATATATCTTAACATTTTCTTTGGTGAGTCCAATGATATGCCTAATGTTAATGGTCTCTTACAAAATTCCTGAGTATAACTCTGCACTTTGACGCTTCAATAGACGTAGTGTTTGCCAACTCATCATTGCTTGTTGCATATAAGACAAAGGATAAAATTGATTTTTAGTGGTAGAAACAAATTCATTCCAAGTTGAAATGATTTTACCATGATTTTGGAGATATGCTTGTGTCTTGCCTTCCGACCATACAAGTGTAGTTCCCTCAAGTCGAAGGCTAGCCAACTGGATCTTCTTCCTTTCTGAATCAACTTTTTGCATCCTGTAATACACATCAATTTTCCTTATCCAATTATCAAGATTTTTAGTGTTAAGTTCTCCATCATAAATTAGCAAATCAAATTTTACATCTAATTTGATCAAAGAGGCTTTCTTTTTCTTCTTCTTAGAAGAACTAGTTTTATGAGAAGAAGACGATGATGATGGAGGAGATGGAGGAGGATTTCTCCTTTTCCTTTATCTTCTTTCTCAGGAGGCCCAAAAAGAAAAGGTTCCTCTGCTCCTTTGTCTAGTTTAGGTGATGAAGTGCCTTCACCTTTGCCCTTTTTAAACTCATTATACCTCTCTTCCACCATTCCACGTATCGTCATGAAACTATCCAGGAACTAGGATTCTAACCCAAGTGGAGTTTCATCTGCCATCCTTCTTCATGAAAAGGCCCTTCCAATCTCTGTATTCACCTGATAAAGTTCACCTTCACCTCGCCCAAGCCTCAACCTAGTAAGCATTCAAATCTCCACACAAACTTGTCAAACCTTAAAAACCTTAAGCTCTGATACCACTTGATCTGTTATTGAAAAAGGTATTACAAAATATGTGTGAATTTTCTTATGTTACTTAGTGCAATGGATTGATAATATTGCAAATAACATAAAAACTTAAGCAATTACAAAAACACAATCGAACACATCAACATAACCGAAATTGATAAAGGAGTTCACCAGACTTCCTAGCTACGTCTCCTGGTCCTTTAGCTTCCAGTGCTGACCTCTTTATTATGTCTTCAAATAGTTGTTATAGGTATGAGCTCAAAAATAGAGTCTCAAACATGAAAATGAATCTCACTGTTGTGTTCAACTCGAATCTTTGAGTCGAAATGAGTATACACTTGACCATACATGGTCACTCTCACCTCAAGACCTCCTAGAATGGTTCACAACACACTCTCCTTTCAACTTTTCTGTGTTATGGTATTTATATACCACATATAGTTACAAATTACAATAAACATAGAATAATACATTTATAATAGAAACATACTATAAACCAAAGGATCAGTGGGCACGGAGTGGACCCCGACCGTCCGACCTTTTACCAGTACTGATCTCGAGAACAAACAATTTGACTGCTATCGCGTCCCACTCATCAACTGCTCCAGACAATCTGCACCGTCGACCTATCCTGAGGGATCCGACGGCTGTCGCGTGATCTTGTGGTCTAATTAGCATGTCCGCTAATTCCTCGAAGGCATGCAAGAAAGTGGTTTTAGGATGCTACATGTCGAGCGCTGAGTGGATAATCTCATAATGTCCGTTTTCCAAGATAACCTACTTGCATGTCTCGACTCGATATGCTTCGATCTACTTTGATTGATCGATCCCCACCCTTGTTCATTGATCCCGTCGCCTGTGGTATGAACTAATCACAGACTTCCACATCATCTTCTACAATGACATGATCAAGAACCCATGACTCTTTCTCGGGTTGCCACATGTCCTGCTGATGTAGTCATTGAATTTTGACGTGAATCTTTAATTGGCTCTAATTTCTTCATCGGAACTTGGATTTACACGTTGTTTTCACAATTGGCTTCATATTAATGAGCACTTCAACATGGTTCCACTTTTACCTATATTGAAGACTTTTGATCTGGAGGCTATGCTGAATCCATTTTGGATCACATGTCAAGGGAGTTTATAGAGTGTAATGGTTTAAAAGTTCAGTGGGACCCAAGGGCTAGTTAACTGAGAGGTTGGGATGGTTCCTTACAATCTTTCTTCTAATGTGTAAGGTTAGTACGGTGTTTTTCTATCAGTTCCACTTCCTTAAGATGAATTAGGAGGTCGAGTCATATCATAGTAACTTCCCATCACATGTTTACCCTGGTTGGCAATTACTTGGGTAGGAGTGGGAGGAGGGTTTTACAGTCCCGTCTCTACAAATATGATAAAATATGAAGGATCACTACATTAACCTCAACTTTATTTTCTTGAACTCTGGCATGGCTTTCCTGTGACTAAGTTATTTTGTCATTATTTTCCTTACAACTCTTGATTTCTGCCTTCAAACTTCTCAAGGTATCTTCTATGTTAGGAGAGTAATATTCTCCTTTCTTTATAGCTGATCTATAAGGAGAGTCACATGAACTATAATCCACCATTCTCCTTGTCATCTCTGATCTTCTTCTTCCTACAAACATACCATATTAGACAAACCAAATATAAACATAATCAAACATATGTTAGTGTGTTTTAGGGGAGGTTATCTCATCTTAACAAATCAATCCATATTAACACAATATACATGTATATACACATAATAATACCATCATATCAACCTATCAATATCATCTCAATCATTATCAAATATAATTTTTTGAATAATCACATAGTTGTTTTAGATTCGACGTTTTGAACCATCTATTGTGGTTCATCCTTAATCATCACGCATGATACAACAAATTATAACACCGACTATATACATGACAACCGAATCCACTACAATGCACACATATGATTGACATGCATATAAAAATCATATCCCTCCCGTCCATCCATGTGTTTGAACCTAGAATCTTTCATATCAATCTGTAACATGCCACCCCCCACATTTACCTACTTTTACAAGACCTCCAAGTAAATGTGAATTAAATTTCTATTATGACATGACCCGACCTCCAAATTATAGTTATGGAAGTGGGGTCGACAAACCAAAAACTCTATTGACACCTCTTAGAGACCCCAAACCACTAAAAAGGTTCAAAACCAACAAAGATGGTCAATCCTCGAGCTCAGCCAATTTTTCACTAACTTAACACCGCAACCACATTTATAACAAGTAAGGGTGCATTTATAGGCCTCCAACTACATGTGTAGGCTTACATCCATGTAGTTATGACCTAAATTATTCAGTTCAACACCTACGGTGTTGGCTTCAGGGGCTTAGACCCATGTTACGAGTTAGTTGCGCTAACCAACAAAAACCTATACTACCAGCCCTTTTGCCAATGATCTATGTAGTGCAGACCACTGTCTCACCCGAGTCAATATTGGGGGAAGCTAGAACTAGGTTTTTGCATCCACAAGGACTATGTAGTGTGGCTATAAGGTTTTTATCAATTCAGGGCTTAATCCGACCTTCACGAACTGTTAACCTTATTTTTACAGTCGTAAAGTGTTTTCCTACTTAACAGACTTATGAGCCATGCATAACTAGTCTAACATGTATTATTCATCATATAAAACAGTAATTGAACCTTCGTGATGTGTTTGTAGAAGAAATGTACAAAACGAACCAAAAACAGGCTAAAACACAAAAACTACACGAACATAAGAAAATACACAAATCTGTCTCAAATTATTCTTTATTAGTTCAAGTCTTCTCAGATACAATCTTTCTGACCCTGCACACACAGCTACAGGGGCTTGCACACATAGTTGCAGACTTTTTGTCTCAAATTATTCTTTATTAATTGAAGTTTTTCTGACCCTGCACACATAAATGCAAGCTTACCATGCTCTCTGCGCACACATTTGTAGGATCCTCCCCCTTCACTTGAATAAATAAATATCTTCTAGTTACAAACTCAAAAACATTACATTCAACTTAGCTTACTTCACTCAACTTGCTAAGACATCCCTTTATATATTATTTTACCCTTACAATACCATGGTCTGCAAACCATGTGCGGAGCTCAAAATACTATAGATAATCTCCTCCCTTTACAAAAGAAGGGGCTTTGAACTACCCTGAAGCCCATTTGACTTTTATAACCCTGCGCTAATCACGCTCCACTCCTCAAAATGCAGAGTCTTTGCACGAATCAGACAAAATTTAGACCTGGGGAACCCCTACCCAATGTTGGGTGCAAAAGGGTGTCTTTTAAAACTTGTAATTATCCCACATTAATTATCAACCTGTGAAAGTCCTCTTATTTCAAGAGTGTACACAGTTTGTGGCGGCTATTTGCTCAAGAGTAATGTTTCTAAATTGTAGTACAATGCTTTCAAATACAAGAGTAAACAAATGCTTTAAATAAAACTCACCTGCAATTAAAGGAAACTCAATGCTCTAAAACTAAATTATTTATTCGACAAAGTAACAACAATTATTAGTCAAGGATACAGTAGCAATAACTCATTCCTTGTTTAACTGATGTAAACTAAATCAAGCATGTATAATATCATCAATGTGAGAGCTTTGACAGTAATAGCCAATGTTATTTATAGTTGTTGACCTCACACACAACACACTAAATAACCAAATTGGAAATGACAATGAAGTAAGTCAACAATACCATTGCAGATTATGTAAATAAGACAATTCTATTAACTGTAAGAATGTTAAAAGACAAAACTAGATGATTGTAGAAAGTAAATGAGCAGCAAAGCTGTATAATAGAAATGAATAGCAAAACTAAGTTACTGAAATGAACAACGAAGCTCTGTAATTAGAATGAACAACACAACAACATACTTGAAGAAAGCAATGATCCTGTTATGAGGGAAATGAACAACAACACAATCCAATTGCAGAAGGTAATCATTAAACAAACCACACTATATGCTACAGGAGCAGCAAGTAGATCCACCAAGAGTTGAGCCCTTAGCCACCAATGAATACCGCTGGATTACTTCAAGAGATGTGAAGAAACAACAACTGTTTTTATATATTAATCATTGCATAATCGTTACAACAAGTTTGTGCTATGCTTCAACAATGAGAGTCAATGATCAAAGTTACAATTTCAATAGTAATTCTCCCATTCCTCCTATCCTATCCTATCTATCTCTAATCTCATAATCCATCTAATTCTCCATAATTCCTATTTCTTTTCTTTGATCTATGTTTTCATTTAAATACACAGAGAGAAAAGAGTTGTTACAACCGAGATGATTACAATTGATTCCTATTACAAAATTGGATTGTTCACAACAAATTGATCAACAAGATCATTTCTGGGATATCTTTCCATCAACATTCATCAAGAACAAGTCGAATTTGGTATTGTAACTGAGATAATTTGGAAAACAGCCACAACAACGAATCTGAGAAAAAAAAGTCTTCAAAGAACCTTCCATTTCTCTTAATATAGACTGAATTTGGGAAAATGGCTTAGGAACAAACTAATTTGGTCCATTTTGGACAAATCCCATGTTTCAGATTTTCCATATCCTTTTCCATTTGCCCAAAATGTCCAATGCAAAATTGTCGCTTCTTATTGTTGGCATTATGAGACAAGTGTTGTCCTTGATGGCAAATCACTCAGATGATAAATTATAGTGCAGCAAAGTTATTTTCAAGTTCACGGAATTTTATGC